>JBBPOC010000671.1:0-14707 GCA_038091235.1 Tylopilus rubrobrunneus | reverse complement strand
CCATCATGCTCGTCCCCCCGCCCTTGGCCAACCACCGCTCCCATCGGCACTCGTCCTCCCTCAACTCGTCCCACGGCTTGCCCCCCCTACCTCCACCCCCCTCCCGCGTCAGACCACGCTCGGGCAGCATCGACGACTTCACCCCCGCTCAACCACCCGCAAAACGCTCCCGCAGCGACCGCGATCACGACAGAGTACGTCTCATGTTGGCTCTCTGGTTCGATCTGACATCGTCCTCAGCCCCGAGGACGTAACCTCGACCTCGATATCCACCATCGATCCCATCTCCCATCGCCTCACCCCACCCTGCAGCCCACCCTCAGCGCGCCACGTCACACGAATGCACCCCAGAAGTCTAGATCATCTTCTCGCTCGTCTCATCGTTCCCTCTCCATTGACGAAATGCTCCTCGAAGCATCCACAGACGACCCTCGTCCCCGCGGAGAACCACAATCTCCACGGGCTGTCATCGCACACCACCAGCACCCCAACCACGCACCGACCCCTACCCAGCGCTCCATCGTCGGCCACGTTTCCGCCCCGGGTCCCCTCGAACAGCCCGGCGAACAGCGCACATATCAAACGCACATTTTTGCGCCCCCCGTTATGGGCGCACCGATGAAGAAGGGAAAACCCGGTTCGAGCGCGGGCATCAGTAAGTGCTGTTGATGTGATGCCGTCGCGTGGCGCTGACGTCGACGCAGTCATAAACGGATCAGGCGCTCTCCCTGCGCCACCCATTGCAACCAACGCTGCGCCGCCTCCATCCACGCCGACAACCATCGTCCCTCATTCCGCGACCGCATCCGCCCCGGCCGCAGTACCCCACTCTCACGCCCCATACCCACCCACGAATGCCCAGGGACAGCGGATCTGTCGTCAATGTGGGTTGGCTGGCCGTTACAAGGAGGGGAAATGCGTCGAAAAATGGGGCCCCGGACCCGAGGGACCCGGCACAGTATGTGACCGGTGTCGAAAGAAGATGAAACGGGTCGAACGACGAGGCACGATAGAATCTCAGAACCAGTCTCAGTCCCACATTGGCCAGCAGTCCACTCAGGGTGCAACGGCCAGCATGACGCATGCACATTCGATGTCCGCACATGGGAACCGCGTTACGCGCACCGATACGATGCCCGTGACCGTAGGGATCGGATCGGGTGGGACGCAGCTCATCGGACATGCGTCGCAGTTGCCGTCGTTCATCTCCAAGGACAGACGCGATCGGGAACGCATACAAACGTCATCGCTTGCACCTTCCCCCTCACACCCTACTCGCTCGGGCGATTCCCAACGCGAGCCACCCTCACCACCCGCCATCGCCACGTTGCAAACCGATGACGACGACTCCCATCGACGTGGAAGCGCCGATAAGGGACGAAGACCGATGAGCTCTGGTAAGATTTTATTGATGCCGCTTTGTCTCGCCAACAGCGCCATTTCGATCGCATTGATCTCGTTTCATTCTAGCTGCTCCGCCACTCATTAAACACCTCCCATCACCGAGCCGTTCACATTCAAATTCACGCCGTGGGTCAGATGAATCCTCTGCGGACGCCGAAGGCGATCCAGATGCGGATGGCGATGCGGACGCAGACGCGGAACTCCTCGAGGCTGTTCACGCCGCAGAAAACCGAAGTACGAGCTTGAAAGCAGAGGACGCAGAGAACGACGATTAATACGCTCACGCTTCGGATTCGACATTTATCCATAGCTCAAGATCATTGGTTTGGGGGTATCCGGGAAGGGAGAGGCGCCGACAAAATAGATCAACAAGGAGAACTGTTTCAAGCATCCACCGCAAAAAACGCACGTTCATCAAAGCACACTAACCCGCATTCACATTGGCATATATACGCAACCCCACATCCGCAATCGTGTATCACAACCTGTGCCGCTGAAACCACGTTCTTCTGGACCTTGGGTGCCTCTCCGCTGTCCGAAAGACAAAAAAGGACTCGTTTTCTAGACGTCATCGTTATGCGACGCCCACTCATGATATGGAATGGCTCTGTTGGGAATTTTGGTTCCTTGTATCACTACGCTCTGTTGTTTCCATCCCTTTTTCTTTTTCGTTGCACCTCGTCTTACTTGCGCTCACACTCCTCCCGCACGCTGCGCCCTCGGCATGTTTCCTTCATCGCTACCGCATTGCTCACTGTTTTGAACGAGGACACGAAGCGCCTTACACTCGCGTTCTCGCCTCTTCTTTTTTTTTTCCATACGTCGTGGTCACTCGGTACGAACGAGCGTACACCAAAAGAGATGTAATGTGTACTACTATACCCAATTTTTTTCTTCCCTCGGTCTCTGTTCTGGCATGATGGAATCCATCTGATACAGCGATGCTGTCGCAAACGCCAGCGCGGTGGAGAGACCTGTCTATATGCGGTGCACGCATGGGTCGGCATTGCCGTCCCTCCGGTCGCAAAATGAAATCGCCACGATGGCAAGCGGGCACTACGTTGATGCGGGTCGCCGCCGGGCGGTGTCAGAGCGGGCCGCACGACTTCGGCCAGCCATGTCAGGTGTGCCCCACATGCACATGTGTGTTTGGTCCGCCGACGGACTCGGAAGCGAGGCGTGACGATGGCATGGCACACGTGCGTCGCGTTTTTCTGCTTTTGTTTCGAGTACCGCTCTCAACGTGAACGTCGGGGGGACTATGCATGCACTGGCATGGAGGGCGTGGGACCGAGGGGAAAGACTACCACGCCGTGAGCAACGTCGCCTGCCAAGTCCCCCGCGGCGCGGGAGTCGGGACTCGAGGTGGGAGCTCGGTGACAGGCTGGGACGCGGACGCACCCCAGCCTGGGCTATGGTCCCATCGGCGCTGATTCGGAACAGGGCGGCTCTGAGTGTGTGTGTCAATGATGGCGTTGGCGTGCACGGTGCGTGTCCGATGGACCCATGCTCGCCATGGCACCACATGACCGCTGTGGCTCGTCGACTCGGACGTGGCGGGTCACGCTTGGCGCTTGGCGAGACCCACCACCGCCGAGGACTTGAGAAGATCATCCGAGTCGGCCACGGTTGGCTGGCCCCCGCGGGCCCACGCGCGTGTCCGCGTCGTTTCAGCGCCACGCTCGGGTACGACGCGAGCCGACGCCGACGTGTTCGGGAAGAGGTGGCAGCGTCCCGACGGACGGACGGCGCGTGGATATGATGCTGTCCCTGATGCCAAGGGACGCGGGTGAGGCGTACTGCCAGTGAGCCCCACCCGGCGTCCCGTTACAGCGCCCGACCCCCACGATGGAGGCGCGAACGCGATGGAACAGGATTGCTCGAGAACTCGCCATCGCACACGCGTATGTGAGACGTGGCGTGCTGTAGGACGTGTAACGTGTAACCGAGCTTGACAGCGATGGCCAACCCTGTAGTCCACGTCGTGTTTGTACGTACGATGGACGACGCAGCGCAGCGCTCGTAAGTAGGGTGCGTCATCCATCCGCGCGTATTCGACTGCATATCATATCGTCGCATCATCGGCCAACGTGACGGCGGTGACGAGTCGAGGATCTATTATTCCGGATTCGGTACATGAAGTGGCACGCAAGCGCGCGTTCCAACTTCGATGACGACGCGTCTTGGGAATGCAGCGAGTTTCAGTAAGCCACGTTCGTCGGGCGTCGAGTGGGGCCAGTGGCATGTGTGGTCTCCGTCGTCCCTGTTTTTCTCCCAACCAGAAGCGTGTGTGGTGGGAGAGCAAGGGTGGTAACTTGAAGGGAACGACACAGGGAGGGGCATGCGAGCGTGCAAAGTGACCACACATTGATGCGGCAGACGTCATTGAAAAAAAAAAAAAAAGAGCGAGAGATGCGGCGGAGCGCTCGTAGTTGCCCCCCGATTTTTTTTTTCCACTGTGAACGCGTCTGCCAGGTGTTTCATGCTCCGGGTCGCTTCTCAGAGGCCACGTTTTTTCTTAAAGCGGACAGGGTGGCGGCATGCTGGGAGCGGGGGATCCGAACAAGCACGGTGGGACGTAAGACAGAAACACGCACCTGCCATGTGGAGTGGGACAGTTTCGATTGGTCACAAGCGCTGAACTGGTCAATGGAGGCTCGCTGAACAACGTACGCAGTGCAGTCCCAAAGTTCGGTAAACGCCTGTCTTAAATGGTAAGGTTTTCTGTCGATTTACCCACCCAACCTGAGGTGCGGAGCATTTCACGACATGTATGCGCTTCGGATGACGGATATATCACCAGACAATAAGGGAATCCTACGGTTGAAGATGAATGGTTATCTTTGAAGAATGATGTGCGCTCAATGCGCTGTACTTACGTCAACGCGAGTCGATCCTGAGCCTGCATCCGGAACGCTAACCAACCTGGCCACCGCTGCCATCGTGCGATGATACACGTGGAGAACGTTAGCCAGCGCCGCAACTCCATCCAGTCACCGATGACCGACCGACCTTTCGCCGCAGCTGCTTTTCGCTCTCCCGATCATCGCCTTCCGTGTACGAACAGACATGTGCCTCGCACTCACATGCAAGGGGGCAATGCAGCTCCTACATCACATGTGCACTAGGGTGCATGTGAGTCGAGAAGGCGGGGGCGCTTTGCTCGTTTCCATGACAATCCTGATCCGTGTGGCAGTCGGCGGAGACGTTTCGGAACGCCCATTGGAGGACGAAAAGAAGTTGAACGTTTTTACCTCTTCGAGTGTGAAGCGAATGAGAACAGCAGGACAACGCCTAGGTTGCATGATGGGTCATGAGACTCCCAAGCTTAGAAGCACGTTTGCCTGCGGTGGGGTTACTGGGGGTAATGCTTGCCGGGCCTCTAGCTGGTACTGGAGACTTGCAGACCAAGCTATATTGATAATCTTTTCGGGCACACTGTGCATATTCACCTGCCTTCGAAGTGGTTAATGACATTTGACTTTCATTAGCTCTCAAGATCGTCAGAAAGGATTTGAATATTATTGGACAACTTCGCATATCGCAATGTGTCCACCTAGAGAAAAGAAACTGGCTCAGAAACAGACAGTCGACTGAAAGGTATCATGGTGTGCTTTGTCATCGACATTGTACACACCTTCATGGCGTGGCCGTTTGTTCGCTAACTTCTTACACGTGCGCACCGGTTGGCGATCACAACTTCGGGTGTTCCCATTTCCACGTGTTCGGGTTTCTGAAACCCCTTGAACATCTCTTCCATTCCTTGGGAGAAGCCCCGTGAAACACATTTATAAGCCTCCATCGCATCCGCCTTGCGTTCGGTCAGCCACACAATCAATCACGGAACAAGGGACTCACATCTAACATCTATGATCGACTGCGTGGATCAGCCCGTCGCTCGATCATCTTTTGAATCATGGTCTTTTCTTCTTTCTCGCAGATGGCCGATCTGCAGTTTCGGGCCATCTTTGATGAAATGTTACTCCACCGCGTCATTAAAACACGTCGCTGCGGCCGCTCGGCCCTCGCGGCATCAGCCTGAAAGCCAACCCTGATATGTTATGGCCAAGAATGCTGAGGTGATCGGACCTGTAATGTAACTTCATCGAGCTGGTTGATCATTGCATCGAAGAACTGATCATCGGTACCAAGAATCACTTGAAGTTAACCTTGCATGATATCCAGATCACTCCGTCATCATTACGCAGACTTCCTGCAAGGACGTGAGACAGGGAACAAGGACAGGTTCCGAATCGTACCCTGTGTTCCATTTCATTGACGTCAAAAGGAAGTCAGGGACCCACGTTACTCAGGGTATTTGACTTATGATGGACACAGCACACTTGTGCGGGGTGCCAGAGGGGCGCAAATGTGAAATGTGTGGTGCATACTCGGACGCAGAAAGTTGATCGAGAACGCGCGGACTCTTGTGACCAGTGAGTATCGTTGGGAAGATGCCAACTCGAACTCACTATGATCCGCGCGTGTCAAGATAACGATGGTATCAAGAGTTACACCGATTCTCCGCGAATGGCTGGTTTTGGTCAGCGGGACAAGCTACGGGAACTCGACCCACCGCTGCGGGGTCCACTGTCTCTAGTTGGAGAATATAAAACACTGCCTGACGTCTGGAACGTTGCTGCAAGCCTTACAACCAAGGCATGTTAGCATATGCCAGCGTACCGAAACCTCACAGATATGATTGGCTGCCACTTTGGGATTTTGCCGGCCGGGATGCATATGGCACTGTGATCACATAGATGTCTGATGCTCTAGCAACCGAGAACTTCTAGTTTCGGGTAGAGAGAATGTTCGCTGCATAGTAGTTAGTAGAGAAGGTTCAATAAGCGGTCCTTGTTCCTCGACTCGACCGAGTGATGCAGTGCCGACGCCTCGGAGAGAACGCGGAGTGTGAAAATGGCGTTCAGAGTGCCTCGCTCCGAGTCTGCACCTTACCATACACTGAGATACGAGCTTGATGTGCCCTCAATCCTCAGGCCTCAGACCTCAGCGACCCCTCGGCACCTCGAATCAGAAAACCACTCTCATCGGGGAGAATTTCAGGCACAACTTTTGGTGCCGAGTGACGTGACCGTTTCCGACTGCTCGCTGCTGCAGCTGTAACGGGACATAGTGCGCCCACGTCGAGCGTCGACAACGCGCATCCATACCATTAGGATGCCCTCAGTTTTCCCACCACTATTGGCTTTAGTTGCCTGGACCCATCCGGTGTTCCATCGAAATAGGGTCCGTAGGAGGGTAAGCCATTCGGGCGATGACTGATTGCTGCCTGGTCTAGGTGCAGTACACGTTTCAAAATTCGTGCCTATTTGCCCTTATTTTATGAGCCAATTCCGAGTACTGCTGACGGCTATACTCCAAGATCGACAGACATGCTCCCCTCTACTTATGAATCCCATACTCACAAAGCACGCGAAGCCATCTGATAACCTTTCCGTCCTCCATCAGTTAAGGTGACTGGCTCAGCATCCACGACTTGGCCGCCGGAGAGGTCCAAGACAGCAACTACAATACACAATGCAGTTGCTCGCCATTATGAAGTCGATTCTTGATACACATTCTTTCTCGAGTCTCGAACTTCTGAAACTTTTCACGCATTGTGAATGCCACGCCTCAGGGACTCTAGGATCCAAAGTATGACCACGGCCAGTCAATGATCTGTGTAAACCCTGATCGAATTCGCTGGACAGGTTGTGGCCCAATAGAATAAGCCACGACAGGGACTAGACTCGAAGACAGGACGCAGAGGTTAGAGCCTGGGACACGGTTTACTTGATCGAAGAGAACAAGAATGGCTGTTTGCAAATTTTGTTTTCTTCTGTCCAGCTTTTCTTCGCCGAGCGGGGATCAAAACGTCTAGGTTCGTGGCCATGGTTGTACCTACGCTTCATGGCCTTATTCTTCTCGATGCATGTGATTTGATGTACATCAAGAGACTTATTCCACCGAGCACGGGTTGCTACTGGCTCAAAACGGCACGCAACCGAAGTGCAACTGGGGTGGCCAATCGAGAACATTGACCCTGCCATATTCAACGAGTCCTTCACGAAGACAGTGGCAATTACCGAGTCGCACGCAATGGTACGATAAGGCAGGCGCAGTCACCGAACCATGTGCCAGTGACTGTGTGTTACTTCTTTGAAACTTGGCATGTTGCTACCCTTTTCGCATCGGTGATACGACGGCGAGAGTCCAAGTCACTGCCAGTGACTCGAACTCCGAACTTTCCTCGCATTCACTAAGATCGGCTTCAGCATAGCACCGACATGTCGGTCCTACCAGTATACTAGGCCTCTGCTTCCCTTCGGCCAGAGCCTCGGTGACTCAGAGAACACATTCAAGTTTATCCGATGAGTCTGTAATCCAAAAGATTCAAAGAGCTTACACGATGGGACAAGCCACGTCGCATAATTTCTTATTGAGCGACTCGGAGTCACGTAATTCTTCAAGACGGGTTGGGCTCGGTCGCGCTGAGCACCGTGACGAATCCAATTATAATAGAGCAAGCCTCGAGCAGTGAAGTAGCAATTTTAACTGTGGAATACTGATACAATTAAGCAGATTCTGGAAGTGAGCTAAGGTTCAACTGGCGGTGGAGGCACTGTGACCTCGGTGGTATCATTACAGCTTGCCAACCTTTCCTCAGAACCTGCCATCGCACCTAACTGGGGCATGGCAAACTCCATACTACCCAATTCTAGGAGTTCCGGCCTCCCGGCTGTCATCACAAATGAAGCAGTGTCCCCAGTCCAAGCTTTACCCTTCGCGACGCGAATCACAATTAACAGCGAAGCAATTGTCTGTGAGGAGGTGAGAAGGAGATGATAAACGTTCACAACAAAGCTTCACCTGCAATTGACCCAACGACTGCATAAAGACGGCTGAAACTGGACTTCCGATTCTGAACAGTACGACGAAGGTGATGGCAACGGCAGAGTAAAGCCCAGCTGATTCGACAATCACTGCCACAACCGAGGTGTAGTGCATCCCATATCTCGGCCCCATCATCGCAACGACGCGGTATCTGAAGATTAGCAAACGGAGGACGATCGCAATCGTAAGCGTGATGTTCAAGGAGAGGGACAGACTAAGATAAGGCAGGGTAAAGTTGACACCACCCGTCTGGTAGGGGCCCGTGGTCGAGAGCTGACTGAGAAGCAGTACTCCCAACACTGTATTTCACGACATGTGTTAAGTCTGGTCACGATCCCAGCACACGGATGAATCTACTTACCCACCGACCCCACAAACATCAGGCAAGGAAAGAGCATTATCGTCCAAATTGGTAGCCGGCACATGGGCTGATAAATGACTTTGAAACGCCACACCTGATGTTACTGTAAGTTCCCAAATACTTCTGACGCTTAGATTCGAAGGTTACCGACCACTAGAGCGTCGGACAACCAGTTTGACAGGACAAATGCTACGTTACCTACGTCGTCCAAAGGGATTGAAAAGAATGTATTCTCAAACGCATTTGGACCGCCCGTGTAATTACGGTCGTCGATGAACGCCATTTGCGTGAATCCGGTCGTCGAAACTATGTAAAGAGTGCCGAGGAGAAAGGAGATGGCAATGTAAATCAGGAGTGGTAGGCGTTTCTCGAGTTCTGCACGACTTTTCTTGCGCACGAGGAGATGGAAAGACAAGGCGCATAGTGAGACGATAATTCCGTACGCAGTGGCGCTTAGGATCATGCCTTGAAACCAGCACCTTTCGGCGATGAGGGTCTGAGGGTCTTCATCTGGGACCCAACTTGAGTTGGACGACATGCAAAGTGAAAAGACCACGCCCACTTGACCCTGTTTTTGCTAATATACGCGAGAGTTGAGCGCTTGCAGCTTACATAAAATCCAGTCCATCATGATCATGATCGTGCCAGTGCCAGTGGACAAGTTGGCTAGGGGATAACATTTTAAATTTGTGATCATTGCAACATGTCATCACTCGGGCCTCGCGTGTCGGCGTTGGCCTGATCGGCCATCAATGCATCACGATCCCCTGTCAATGATTGTCCCAGGTTCCGGTACTAGTAAGTCTCAGGCTTAAGCAGGACTCCAAAGCCTGACCGTGACATTGACTGACATGGACGAAATTCACTGGCACTGGCAGACAACGAACTTCTTCAACGGTATGGCTGGCCACCTCGTGGCCGTCTCCGCATTGCAAGCCTCAGGCTGATCGTCGAGCGCTCATCTGCCAATGGTGTTACATCGGCCATCATCGCATCGCCTAGTCGACTTTCCTTCTGCATGTTTCAAGTACGTCTACCGTCCATCAAGCTTCCGGGTAGAAGACGATGGCAGTGATTCACATAGAAAGATTTTTTTACTCACTGCCGAGAGGATGGACTTCGATGTCGAAGAGAAAACTGGCTTCCCTGCTATCCCAAATTCAAATGGAATGGAGTTTGCCCGCAGTCGCAATTTTGTCGCCCTGGGCGAGTATTTTGCGGCTCTCATGCCTTTGTCGTGGTGGAGTATTCGTGCTGGTACTGGCTGGTTGGTTACAAGATCCCAAACAGACGCTGAGTGGTTCTCGTGTACGGGGAGTGCCCGAGCCGCGTCTGGCGAAAAATCGACGCCATTGATGGAGTTACTGTCATGGCGTTACCGTCAGCGATCAGACCAGATTCACACCCTCTCGGAGCAGTTAAGGATACACTTCGAGGTTAAAAAGCGTAGTGACATGTTTTCGTATGGAACTCACGAAGTGGATACCTAGTATCCGGCTTTGAATCATGATCGTTGCCCTGCAAACTATATCCATTGACAGTGTACGCTTGTTCCTTGTCATATAAAGAATCTTGATCCGATCGGGATATCACCACGATGCCAACGGACGAAGCAAGCACTGGCAGGTGCGCCGAAAGAGTTTGCTGAATGGGCATAATGAATTCGTGCGCATGTTCTACTACTCGAGAGACCGCATAGAATCACAAAAATACTCAAGCTTCCAATACATAGCATTTGTTTATCCTACGATGACCTACAAAATCATGATATTGAGGATGGGAACATTGTCAATACGCTCTGCGTCTATGAGGTGACCATTTCTCCATAAGTTGACTGCGGCCGAATCGATATGAATATCTGGTCTCTCGAAAATAGGTTGAGACGACTCGGGAATTGAATCCTACAAATGATCGAATGTCAATGATTATCACAAGACTTACGGTAAGGATTCTAACGTCCGACAGAGAAAGGCTCCGTACTGTAATTTTCCCACCGTCTCCACCAATGGCAAGAGACTGCCCATGAGGAAAAGGGGCGATGGCAAGCGCTTTTGTATGAGATCGAGTTGGGCCCGAGCGTGCATCGACACGTGCAAAAGCATGGCACTACAGTCCGTAGAGTGCGCGATGATTTCACCAGTGTTAAGTAAAGCAAAGCACGACGATTCGTTGCCATTTGGCACTGGCCATGTCGGAGAGCTGACCCAGTGGAGGCATCGAACCTGTTGTACCACGGAGTTTCCGGCGAGGAATCTCTGGCAAGGTGGGCATCGGCTGCCAGCGCGAGAGGTGGCGGGCGGGAAGATTACGCCTGAATGAGCCATGTTACGCGCTGGGGTTCTCATCGTAATTACAATCTTCCTGGACTTTCTGTTGACCGCCTCTCCAAATGATGCCACCTCAGATGCTGGCACTTATCTTCGCCGGCAGTCGCAGGGCGTTAGACGGGGTGAGCTTCCTGCCACGCTTATACGATATTACCGCCCTTTTCATCGATCATCGATCATCCTTGATTCACCTAGCAGGTTGCGTATTACTACATTACACTCTTGTTAATGTGGGGGGATGTTTCCAAGTCTTTTCGGAGGTTTCTCAAGTGCGCTACGCCGCGGAATACAGACTGCTCCTCAACACGTGGATGCATCTAGAGCTGAGAATCGGAGTCCAAATAACAAAGGAGGGCGCGTTGGCTTTCGAGTAACCCCCTTCGGTGACGGGAGGCTGCAAGCGGGTAGATTGAATAAGGGGCTTCATAGGGTGTTAAGCCAGGCACTCACCGAATCCATTTAGGTCTGCCACGCTCGCATCCTGCTGGAGAGGGCAACTCCTTCGATTGGCGCCCGTTTCCTCATCTGAAAACAGGCCTTTCTCATCAAACTGCGTATCAATAACGCAAGGCTGCGGATAATGCTCACCTTGGGTCGCGAGGATGGCGTTTATTTCATTCAAGCAAGAACGTCTCCACTGTGGGTTTAATAGGCACTGGGCGAATGAGGATTGTCCATCCAGGGCTTCTCCGACGTTGAGATGGCCGTTAGGTGTTGGGTTGGTAGAAACGCGCTGCTGGGGGTTGTCGACTTTGGAGGACCTAGGTAAAGGGTGCTCAATGTGAGGGCCGGCCAAGGGTGTAAAAGGCGACTCTATGAAAACGTTGGGCGGCCGAAGGGGGCTGGCATCAAAAGAGGGCCCGGGTTGGTCGATGAGGAAGATAACTGGGGGTAGGAACGGGGGCTTTTTGAGAATGCGCGGCCGATCGGCGGCGCAGGCATCCGAAAACTCGTGTGGGGCGAGAGTGGCCTGGGGAACGGCCATGTTTGAAGGTGGCTGTCGCGCTGAGTGTGGTGGGTTGGCTTGTGTACTATCGGGGTGGCATCTACGCTGAGCTAGGTTGGCAGCTGAGTGGCCTGAGCCAGTCCTGGCTACAAACGGTGGTTGTGCGAGGTGCGGTTGGTCGACTGGCAACTTATCCGAAGGCATAGTCGAAGGTAGTTTGGCAGTGCATGGGTTGAGGGAGCTGAAATCAGAGGAGGGAAGGGGTTGGGCGATAATATCCGCGGGAGGAGCAACTCGGGTGTTTGTCGGGAGGGGGTGAGGTGAAGGTTGCAGTTCCTTGAATGCCGAAGGCCGAAATGGTGATTGCTTGGAAATGAGCCCCCGCCGGAACGGTGATCGCAAGGGGGGCGGTTGGTCGATTGGAAAATTATCCGAAGGCATAGGCGAAGGCAGTTTGGAGATGCATGCTCGGTCGAGAGAGCCGAAATCAGAGGAAGGATGTCTAAGGGGTTGGGCGATAATATCCGCGGGAGGAGCAACTTGAAAGTTTGTCGGGCGGGGGTGAGGTGAAGGTTGTAGTTCCTTGAATGTCGAAGGCCGAAATGGTGATTGCTTGGAAATGAGCCCCCGCCAGAACGGTGATCGCAAGGGGGGCGGTTGGTCAATTGGAAAATTATCTGAAGGCATAGTCGAAGGCAGTTTGGAGATGCATGCTCGGTCGAGGGAGCCGGAATCAGAGGAAGGATGTCTAAGAGGTTAGGAGATAATATCCGCGGGAGGAGCAACCTGAAAGTCTGTCGGGAGGGGGTGAAGTGAAGGCTGTAGTTCCTTGAATGCCGAACGCGGAAATGGTGGTTGCTTGAAAATGCGCCGCCGCCGGATTGGTCTGACATCGCGGGGAGTCATGGTGGAACGCCTTTTGGAGCCGCTGGTCTCCGAGTCAAAAGCGCTCACTGGCATAGGGCTTACAAGGTAAGATGGCTCGTTGTGTTCTTTTCGGGGAAGTGGCTAACTTTGCTTGAGAGGCAGCAAGAACCGAACCTGGTTCAACGTTCAATATTCAGCGCTGGTTTCCTTCGCATGGGTCGGTCTACAGCTGATTACGTCAGCTACAGATCACGTGAAAACACTAGTAGGCAGTGATCGCACCCAATTTCACTTGACGAGCGCGGGGGCAAAAATGCTGATGGGCCTGCCGCTCGCCCCACGCTACTACTACCAGCCCTCCCTTTACCGCTTCAAGTTGAGCATGAGAGCGAGTACACGGTGACGACGCCGATGATGCAATGCCGTTACCGGCACAACCACCACCCGGGCCCCAACAACACACCCCATGCGTCCCACGTGTCCCCCACCGCCCCTCCCTTTATCAGCGACGACGACGCGTGGGATCATACGCCAGCACTATGTCCAGGAAACACTTGCATGCGTACCTTTGCCTGCCGGAAGCCAGACCAGTACCCTCGGCTTGATATCTTCCTTTTTCGAGCCCGTTCTATGAAAATTTCTTGATAGCCTTTTTGTCTATATCTCATGTAATCATCATCATGTGTTGTTTTCGCGTTCCCCTTTTCCTGTTTTTGCCGGAGTCGGGGACTTGGTGCTACATAGTAGTGCGCCGCTAGTATCGATCACGGAATCCGCTCCAAACTTGAAGGTGAAACAGCACTGCTGTAGGGAATGGCGGTTCGGTTTCCTGGCCAGTGTGACACGCGGATCAAGGTGGCACAAACCTTGCATAAAATCACCCCAGGCAGACCCCGGCCAATCGTAAGCTCAGGCTCTGTTTCTTGTTGACTACCTTCAAGTTATGTCGCTCATCACTCACCACGACTTGTTCTTGTCTGTGCTTGTTCACGCTGGCCCTGAAAACTTGAGCGCGGATCCAGGGACGATGGGCCTAGCTCGATCACAACGAGCACCGCGGGACAGTGGGCCCTTGTGAGCATCATTCAATGCCTCTGCCGACAAACCGATGCCATGTCTGTCTTGGTGTACTCAGTGACCTCGTGATGGGGGCGATGATCGAGCATTGATGGAGCTTACTAGTACCAGCCTGGTGAGGGGATACAGCAAGGGCCTTCGAGGTTAGGGATTGATCGGTATATATATGCGGGATTACTTGCATACTCACCGCAGTGCGGATTTCTGCCGTTCTAACTCCAACAGAGACAATCCTGGCCAAACCAAAGTTGTCCATGACACAGAATAATTGGGGGGGGGGGCTAGATCTAGGACGTTCGCTCTGATATCGTATCATGTTGCAAGTGGATGTTGTGTAGTACCGGCAATTGGCAGTGGTACTAGTACGTCAAGTTTAACCGGTTGACCCCTGGCAGACCCTACCATCTTGTTCGCTTAGCTGGTTTAGACCTTGTTCTATCATACTAGCATGTTCTCAGAGACAGTAGTGTTACATAGATGTTACAAAAGTACAAGATACGCTAATACGGATGCACGATGAAACCTACAATACATCGAGGGTGCGAACATTGTCGAGAATATCGGCCAACGGAACGCTCTCCTGAAACTGCACCATTATCGCGCTATCAGCCGCAATGCGCCGATGGTCCACCGTACGTCCACCTTCAGCTACTGGCGCCAGCAAGAGCGCGCCAAACGGTTGTCGAAGACGTGCAACGAGCCGTCGTGCTTGTGATTCTTTGTCCATATGCTCATGCGTGGCCACACGCACGGGCGAAGCTTGGTACGGTGGCAGGTCGGGTTCGATGGTCGATGGGGAATAATCGCCAAATCCCCCTTCAGTGTCCTTTT
>JBBPOC010000670.1:0-14718 GCA_038091235.1 Tylopilus rubrobrunneus | reverse complement strand
TACAGAGTTCCAAGATTCTGTATGGTGATAAAGGATCAGCCAGAATCGTTACCGTAAAGTGCAATGGATAATTTGGATGTCTGCCATCTTGGTACAATTTACAGGGGATTGTGCGTTACGAGAAAACTATCCCTCGTATCCGGACGATCACGAAGGTTTCGAGTACTATCTTATTTTGTACCTTGGTGCCTTCCAGGCTGTTTCGGCGACCGTTCAGGAAAGCTCGAACTTGAGGCCTTGAGGCCGGTCAGGGATATCTTCCTCCGAGTCGGAGAAAGTGTTGGTTGATTGAATCGATAATCATACATATAAATGTGCCATCAGCCTGCCTAATACACCATTGTCGAAAGCCGCCAAATGTTACTGACCACTCCGAGTTCCGGAGTTGAACGTTGAACGTTGAACATTCACATCCCTGCAAGCCTCGTGCAAATGCCACCTGTCAAGATTTCGATCTGCTGTTTATTCTTGCATATCCTCCCGGTGTTCTGACTCTTCCCCGTCCTCCGAATCCTGAGAGTTCTCTTCACTGCTATAGTCATCCTCGTCCCCCGAAACCGACGAGAAGCTAAATCCCATCTCTTCGGGTGGTCCTGTTCAGAGTGAACATTATGTCGCTAGACTCGCCATGCTGGCACCTACCATAAGCTAAGCGAAGCCTATACATCTCGTCATCGGGCTCCGGATATACCTGACTCCAACGGTCCCTGTATCCCTCCCACCCTTCAAACAGAACCATGCCCTCGCCATCCCATGTACTATAGTAGAAGTAGAGGCACTTCGCAAACGTATCGGAAAAGAACGCGGTAAGGGCCGGAACGGATTCTGCTTCAATCGTCGAGTCGAGCACGTTGAGGTATAACGAACGGGGGAGCGTCAAGCCATGGCGTTCCAGCAATCCACTCGAAGGCACCTCAGTGTAACCCTGGGTGTACCAGCAGAGGGCGATACTACGTAACGACCGGCAATTCTGCATAAGCTTTAGCAGCCCATTTGGCGTGATGCCACAAGACTCCTCGCTCCAGCCCCACCGCTCGTTTATCAAGAGTTCTTCCAAATGTGGCAGTGCGGTGGACAGAGATAGTAGTTCGTCGTTTGTCAGAAACACGTCCCACTCGATATCGAGCTCGAGGTGACGGAGGTTTCCGAATGACATGATTGGCCTAATGGTATCCATGGAGAGACAGATCCGGTCAAGAACGTCAGTCGAGTGAGAGTCTTGGTTCAGTGTAAGGTCCCGGATGTTGTGGCCAGCACTGGATGACAGGACACCATTCAAGAAGGAGCGAAATTGATCCTGTGTAGGGTGGGTGTCAATGATCGCCGTGAGATCTGTAATAGCTGGCAGCCGAGCTTGGGAGATTATCTGCGAAATCGGTGCCAAGGATGCAGAATGGAGCTCCAATTTGCGCAGATTGGGGAAGAAGAGGAGTGTGTCAGGAGATAGCAATGAGGGAGTTAACACTATGTCGAGCTGAGACAATGTAGGGATCCGAGAGATATGTAGAAAGGTTTGCATATCCGCGGTGATTTCAGGGCAGATCACACTCTCGAGATTTCGCCACTGGCAAATCCAATCGCAGAAAAATCGGTTGTAAACGGCATCGGCTTCAAGTTGATCTAATTCGAGGGAAATGGACCTGATGTTTGGGGAGAGTTCGGGTAATGGCCGGAGAATATCTTGGAACTCATCGGTATCCTTGAAGTGGAGCTCGAGGGAAGCCAGGGACGGGAAGGGGAGGTGCAATAGATGAATGGGTTGAGTTTTGTAATGGTAATATAGGCGTCGAAGGGCCGGGAAGAGTGGCTCGGAAGTAGGAGGGTTGGAGAGAATGATGAGGCCATTTACGTCGATTCCAAAATCGAAGCTGACTATGGATCGGATGCGACGTGTATAACTACGGAGAATATCCCACTCGGTCTGCGTCGGCGACCTATGAAATGAGTATACCTTCGCAAAATGCTGATGCAAAAACAGAAGATAGACATCAGCATTAAGGACTTTGAATACTGTAAGACCGAGAACTGACCTCTTCCCCCTTCTTTTGGGGTAGATGGTAACTCGCGTCCGGAAGACATTGTGCCAGAGGGGACAAACAAGTGAGTTCCCCCCAGAGTACATCCAGTGCTGGCTCTTTGAACGCGCGACACGTTCTAGCGAGAATCGCCATCCTAGGAACCAATACGTGACCACGCTTGTGGCGGTGGCCAAAGATATTCAGGAGGATCTCTTCGATCTGGAGTGCAGGATGCATCCTGGAAGCGGTGGTGAGCAGTCGACAACTCGAAGGTAATTTCAAGTTGCAAGCCTCGACATTTGAAGCATAGCTTGGACGTTCTGACCATCAGTCTTGAATAGTGACCATGTCACGGTCACGGTCACGACCGGCTGTTGACAATCATTTAGCTACTACTAGTACTAGGCCCGGCCCGGGGCCACTGTGCGAGTTGAATGCCGCATTTCGCACTCCAGATCGAAGAGATCATATTTTTGGCCACTGTTTTCTTTGCTGGTATCGCTAGAACATGTTGCCTTTACTTTCGTGCGTGGTGTATGAGGTGGTACTCCCAGAAGAGTGGCAAATATACCGGGATCGCTGGGGTGAGGTGTATGCCACGCCTGATGAGCTACATTACAACCTGCCCTGATTGTGTCGTACATCGCATCTCGAGGCGTCCGTTCCAGTCAAGCTAATCGTCTACGATTGTAAAAGGGACAGCCGATAGTGGGCAATGGCAGAAGTAATATTGCTATGTTAACTTTGCTGATGAAGGATTTATTAGCTACAGCGAGGAGGGGAATCAAGAAGGCTGGGTGATAGCTTCATTGGCCAGTTCATAGACATCATCCCAATGATTGAAGAATGCCTGTAACGAGGGGAGAGTTCTGCCCTTTCAGTAACCCAGGCCCGAAAAGAAAAGTCGGGACAAGGCATGATACCAGCAAAGAAAGCAGCGATGGGTGGCAGATCCTTCTTCAATGGCTGAATCCAGGACGTTAACGGAGAACGTGCTTGGCAGGGACAATCTGAGGCTTGTCGATGAATGATCTGGAGGCACTTCAGTATACCCTCGCGGTGTCGATCGCGAGGGCAATCGCGGTAAAGTGATGGATGCATCTGCAGAAGCTGTAAGAATCCATTTGGTGTGATTCCACCTGCCGTGTCGCAACTAAATTCCTCAGTGATCATGAATCACCCCAAGCGAGGCCATGCGGATGCCAACTCTAGCAATTCGCCGTCTGTCAAATCCACGCGCGACCAGATATCTAGGCGCATGCGACAGAGTTGGCTCAATGCCATGGATGGCCGCAAGTCTTCCGGGCAAAGTGTAGCAGTCCCCTCGCCAACATTGACAGGATACGAATGAACATGCAATCCTTGGATGACGGAACCAATGCCAGAAGTGTGGAGCAGGTCAGGAAGGATAGGATATACTGCTTGAAAGGAAGACTTTCAATGCAAACGATGAGGTCCGAGCAACCTGGGAGTCGAATATGAGGCAAGAACTTCGTAACCGAGGCTAGGTTTTTATATTGTCATTCCAAGCCACGCAGGCAGAGGAAGATGAGTGGCGAGTCGGTACAGGCGATCCGTCGTCGCTCAGCGCGAATTCAAGTCGGATCAATGCATGCACGACAAATGTATGAGAACGTCCATGGGATTCCTGGGCAGTGCAAGTCCTCAAGGACTCGCCAGCGGCGGATAAGACAGCAAACAAAAGTGTCAGAGATGACATGACCTGGGCGAAGACGGGAGATGTCGAGTCTCCTGACATCTGGCGCGAGCTTGAGAAAAGAGTTCATCGATTCTTCCGAAAAGTGCGAATGGTGCTCCAGCACGAATGAGAGGCAAAGGGAAGACAGGGAGGGTAAGGATAAGTGAAACAGAGGCAAGGTGTAGGTCGACGGGCTGCAAATTCAGCGGTGAGAGGGTATTATAAGACGACGTTGGAAGTCCACTATCATTCGCCCCTGAGCGTCCCACTCAGTCTATAACGATCTTGGTTGCGGAGCTTCAAGCGGAAGTCGAACAGAAGTTTGCCGACCACTCGTCGGAGATTTATGCGGAAGCTGAATGACAGCCGAGGATGAGCCGAACTAGAGTACTGCCACCCGGAAGTACGTAGAAGGTGGGAGCCTGCGTCCGTGTGGAAAGAAGCTCAAGGATATTTAATGCCCGCATCGACGTCGTCTCGCCCTTCCTCGTGATCCAAAATGTCTGACACTACACCACTGCTGCCAACACCAAACTCAAACCAGCGGCGAGGCGGCCTCAACTGCCATCCTCGCCTGGTCCGTTTGATCCTCCCTGCCACGATCGCTGCAGTTTTCCTTGTTTTCATACTCACGGCCGCCATCATTGACGGATCCCGACATCGCCTTCCTTGGCAAAAGCGACCAGGTCGGTCGCACACCTATGACCCACCAGCTGACCTCATGCCGAACTTTTCAAGAGGTCGCATTCCCAAACTTTTCTCACTATAAATACATTGAGACCCTCCCAAATACTCTCTTTCCCCTTCGTGCGTCACGTTAGCTCCCACATGCAATGAGGAGCTTATTGATACCACTAGAACCGGATGATGACAAGCGTATCATCGTAGTTGGAGATATCCATGGCATGAATGATTCCCTCGGGTTTGTGACCTCGATCTTCGCTTAAGGTGGACTTCGCTCACCCTTTTCGCTATGAAGCATATTACTTGCAAACGTTTCGTATAATCCACAAACTGATACCTTGATCCACGCGGGCGACCTTGTCCCGAAGAGTAAATGGATCTCTCCCGTCCCCGTTCTGAGTTTCATGTCCACACACAATATTCTTGGTGTACGTGGCAACAACGACCAGAAAGTCATCGAATGGAAAGCCTGGATGCACTGGATCGAAACCATGCCCGGTGGCAAAGAATGGCTCGGCGAACTGGACTCTTGGTCTCATATTGACGGGGACGAGCCCGTTGCCGCCTTCGACAATTGGCTCACGACCTTGGACACGGACTGGTATGCACACGTCCCTGATGGCTGGAAACTGCAGGGAAAGCATTACAAGTCCGCCCGCGCACTCTCACAAGAGCATTTCAACTACCTTTGCTCCCTACCGCTCCTCCTCTACGCGCCGGTGGCTCACACATACTTTGTCCATGCTGGGGTGCTTCCGGCAGATCCGACACGCCCTCAAGATGATCCCGAGCAGCCGCTTTCGCACTTGCCAATCCCAGCCAACCCGGCCGAAGGTGATCTTGCCCTTCGCGGCCTTCAAGAGCTGGCATTGCTCAGCCAGGTCCCTCAGAATCGCGATCCCTGGGTGTTACTCAATATGCGAAGCATCTCAAGGGATGGTGAAATCTCGAGAAGCAATAAAAAGGGCATGCCTTGGTCCTATTATTGGAACGACCTGATGAACAACTGTTCTGCCTCGCCTGCGAAGGAATTACCTGGGACCAAGCACGACTTGACAACACGTCACTGTTTCCCATCGATGGTGGTTTTCGGTCACTCTGCGGCTCGAGATCTCGATGTAAAACGATGGTCGATTGGTCTTGACACCGGTTGTGTAAGTGACCCAATCATGCCATCCATCTCCTCTGATGCAACTCGTCTGTAGGCATTTGGTCGTCGGTTGACAGCCCTCATTCTCGACACCAACTCGTTCCCACCCCAGAATCATTCGGCAGCCACTGGCGTATCGTTATCGCAGAACCTCCGGACTCCGTTCGGAGACAATGGAACAGGCAAAATTGTTAGCATAGATTGCGATCAATGAACTCGCCTTTCGAAATATGAATGCTATCTAGTGCGCTTTCTTGGAGTTTGTACATTGCTTGTTATTTTTGATACTTATCCATCACGATCTTTGCTGATGCCGTAGGACGTGGTGTTTCCTAGCAACACCAAAATGTAGTATACCATGCCTTCGAGGGCTGCCTCGGTGACGACCAGGCTAAACCCGCATGAGAGTACCTCAGCGGGAACACATACTTGATGGCCTTTCCAGCATTCGCTTGGTCGACACAAGCCCTGAATGGTAAGAACGGGATGGAACATTGACAAGGTAGGGATGAACAGACCCACTCAGAGTCGAAGGAACGTCTTCACGAAAAGCAGCTCAGGATACTTACCATACCCAGTGACCAACCCACCAGAGAGGCAGATCTCATTTTCGTGTGTCACGGTAGGCCAAGCAAGCGTTCGGATTCGCCGCTGCTGAACTACTTAAAATGAAATACGGTTGGATTCCTAGACCTTGGGTCTTGGAACAAGATACGAACGTTAGATGAGCATTCAGTGTATAACTGGCCTGCTGCGTCAACTCTGACCAAAGCTCTCGTGCAAGGGACTTGAACAGCACAAAATGCTTCAACGCCCCCAGCCCAAAGTCGAGTGCATCTTCTTACCCAACAACTGATCTTTAGCCCCAACCACACGTGGGACGTTGGTCCGTCTCCACACCATGGCCGGGTCCTTCGTCACAGAGACAACGTAGAATATGGGGCGCGTCCTAACCAATGATGAGGAGTGAAAGGCTGACTGACACCAATTCGAATGTCGGTGTCTGGCACTGGCCACGCCACCGTCTCAACGGCCCCTGCGCAGCGCGACCTTGGAGTGCCAATGAGCAAGAGGTACACGATTCATTATCGTACTGGCGTCGTTCATCTCAATGACTGTCTTAACTTGAATCTGATCGTTTCGTCCTCACGGACACCAGCCCATTAACTGCAGACATTAATCGCTCTGGTGCCTCCAAAACATGACTTTCTTGAGTGTACATACATTACTAGCTGGTTATCCACACTTGTTCACAACTCCTATCACTCTCAAGAACATCATCGCATGTAGTGCTTACTTCTCAGCCTCGATATCTTCCAGGGCTGTCTCGACGATGACCATGGGTTTCTCGAATGGGATCAAATGAGAAGCACCCCAAACTGTCTTCGCAGTCACATGCGGGTAGGGCTTCATATCCTCCGCCTTCACGCAATGCGACTCAGACGCCGGGTCGGCAGCAAGGACAGCGATCCGGACATTGTCGGGAGCTGCCAGCAACCGGTGAGCAAACGACCACGGTACGTTTTGCTGAAAACGAGAATCTCTCGTGAGTACCCGCCCCGTCGAGTATAGGACACAGCCTGAGGGTGTGAGACTTACGTCAAATATGGCCTCCAAAGTGTCGATGTCGCACAGGCGTACGCTCAAGTAAAACATGATCGCGTCCTGCTTTGTGATCGAGGGGCGTACTTCTTGATATGCTTCCGGCGTCTTCGGGTTCCTGACCATGTCCCCAAAGACCTTCCTGTGGATGGCAGTCGACTCGGGGGTCTGCTCGAGAGGCGGATCGACGAGTACGACCCGGACGGGCTGGGTGGACTTGAGCAGGGGCAGCAAGGCGGTGGCGACGATACCCCCGAGCGAGTATCCAATAACGATATCAAAGGGGGGATTGTCGCGCCCAGGAATCGTGAATAGTGGCCGGAGTTCCTCTGTCAACGCGGCGATGGAATAGTCAGAGCCTCGTCTGGCGTTGCCATGCCCGAGTAGATCGGGTGCCGTGACGAAGTAACCTGCGTGCAGGTAGAACGTTTCAGTGGGCGACCCACGCTACTTGAATATAGAACTTACCTCGGGACGCAAACTCCTGGCCGATGCGATACCAGGAATTGGATGAACTCATTATGCCGTGAATGAGGAGCACACGCTTGGTGGCAGCTGGATCGCCCCAAGTCGAAGTACACAGTGTGGACATGGCTCGCGGGCTGCAAGGACAGTTGCGGAACTACTTATGCAGGTTCGGGGGTATAAGGGACAAAAACTGCGAAAGGCGGTGGTATTATAAACAGGATGTTTCAAGTTGTTACAATATACGCCGGGAGGACTTCTTTCATTGTACTGGGGCGCGTTTCCACTCCCCCTTACGTTGTTGGCTTGTAGATTGTACACCGGCGTGTGACAATATCGCAACATACTGAATCGCAATGTCGGTCTGATTACGCCGCAGGACCTCGTGGTCAGACAATGAACTGCAAATTGGTGTCCTGGCGGGATAGGATTGGTTATGAATTCGGGACCTCGGGTGTGCGACTTACAATGGGGTGGGAGCACGAAAACTGGAGAAACCGCGTCAACATATAATTTCATTGAGGTATGTGGCTACGTACCTGGGGTTTTTGACTATATTTCTGGTCGAGGATCCACCTGGGTGAACGCAGGGTGTCACAGTTACCGTAAATATATGTACAGTACGTACCTCATCTCAGTGAGGAGCTCTCGATAGCTCGGAGTAGGATTTCGCGCTGTACAAATTCCGTTCAATGATCTAGAATAGCTGAGCCTAGGTGGCAGATATACCAAGTGCAGTCAAAAACGCCTGGCGTCCCGGAGATTCAGAAGGGAATGCATATATAGAGTGTAGAATGCGTACATCACTCATGGCACCTGTGCTACGGCCTCGGATTTGGGCATCTGCGCTTGTCTGAGAGTCCTTGCAACCACTCCAAGATATCTGAGTATGAGGATAATAAGGGCGCATACTGCGATGACGGAGGTGGTATTGTCTCACCACATCAGCGTTGCATGTTCTCGTCGCTCTTGTATACTGGTTGGCTTTCTGCGCTTTTCCAGAGGCGACGTTAATAAGGTCCGTGACACCGTGCATCATTCCACTCATGTCTCTCCTCTCATAAGAGACCAAAGTAGAAAACAATCCCTTCGCTGCATCAAGCTTCACATTGGGTTCCTTGAGTTTTCCCTCTGTGGAATACTGTGCTCACGGCTCAGTACCTGCAACAGTAGAGAGACGCAGTCAAGTCGGCGACTGCCACCTTACCGTGTACGGGAGATCTAAGAAAATAAATTTAATACTTTTTCATGAAATATGTTGGAGTCCTACCCAGCGCCGAACCAGAGTGGCACGCCTACAGACGATTAACGTTGAGAAGAGATGTTGCAGGGTTACTTACATCGAAAATGGCTGTTAGACGACAGCCAACGGGAAGCCCTTGGACCATAATGAAGTGCATTTCCTACTGAAGCTTTCAGGCACAAGTCGAGAAATCCAATAGCGGTGACAAACATCGTCTACGATATGAGACGTTCTCTTGAAGTCCATGGGATATATGACTGAGAAAAAGTCCCATGAGAGGGAATCCCAGATGAGGGGCTCGGTTGTCTTACCTTCGTCATATCCGTCTTCTTCGTCGCCATCCAGGTCTTTAGTCTGCCCTCCATGTCCAGAGTCTGCTCATGGCACTATAAGAATTCGCTTTGGGAAGAAATAACATTACACACAGTGAAAGAAAAGAGAATCATTGGGTTGAGCGTCTTTGACGAGCCAGTGCATTGCATCGATCTGATGAAAATGAAGTCATACGCAACTGGTCTAGAAATGCAAATATACCATGTTCTGTCGAGTAGGCTGTTGACGAGGATGCGAAGAGTCATCTGTGAGCATCACCATATCGTCTTCTCTGTAACCATGTCCTGTCCACATTGGCACGACATCGCTTAACGAAGGACTTGAAGTGAATAAACCAAGCTACCTAGAAGGAATCTCTTCATGCGGCGTGCGTCTTCTATACAACCCTGAAGTGCCTCGGGTTGACCAGTATAATTTATTCCAATCTGTAATAAATTGCCTGTTGGAAAACGTACAGGCGCGTAAAATCGGTGCGTACAAGCAACGCTTTCTTTTTCCCATTGCATTGGGAGTACTGAAAATAAGCGGGCTGCATTTGTCCACCTTGAACTGGCTGGTAATTATACTGTTGCTGCCCAGTCGGCGGCCTAGGCGGTGGGCCTGGAGGTGCTTGGTATTGTGTGGGACCAGGAACGGGAGGACCAGGAGGAGGTAAAAATTGCCCGGAGTAGGGGTGTCCAGCATGCGGGCCTCGGTATGGAGCATATCCTCCAGGAGTATGCTGTGGTGGGGCGTATTGAGGGAACAGACCAGGAGTGTGACTTGTAGCGTAGCCACTGATGTGGCAGCAGATGAGCGACAACGGTGAAATATGCTCTGCAGTGATCAACTCACCCTCCTGGCACTTGGTCGGGCTGAGGTGGAGGAAATGTTGGTGGTTGATAGCCATTGTAACTCCTAGGTAGCAATCAGTGGTGGTCTTGTCACTACCACAACTCGGAGGTAACCCACGTGTTAGGAAAGCTAGATGTTTAAGATGAAAAACTTGGACAAGAGAATTACTATACATCGGACTTACTTGGATGTTCCGCTACCGCTTGGATAGCCAGAGTGACTAGACCACATCTTTAGCTGGAAGTGCGAGTCAGTGTGGAGTTACACCGCCACCACCAAAGTCGGTCACATCGGCCGGTCCGCAGCGTCATGGTGGTCACCTAATCATTGTGACGTTATGCTTTGGTCACGCTTGCAAGGCCGTGGGAACCTTGCAAGGTTATTCCAGACCGTGACCTTTTTGGTGATGACTCTGTCCGATGAGTCTGAGTCGCTCACCTTAATATGTCGGAATGTACCCACAAGCGCAAACGTAGTCTGCAGGACTCAACTGTCGACATTTCGAAGATGAGGATGGCGCTGAGCCGTTTCGAAGCCCTCAAGGCAGAGTTGGAAGGCATTGAAGAAACGGAGGATGAATTGGAGAGCATCTCAGAGCATGTACTTGCGCTGGAGAACATACTAAAGCGTGCCAAGAAACCAGTACGTCACTTATTTCTCACATTGTGTGTGTTATCATTATTAACGGCGCTCCAGAGAGTGACTTTCTCAACTGTCACATCAGACGACCTCAGGAAGGTTGGCGTCACGAGGAAACGTCTCGTTCTTGACCACGCGAAGATAACCGCCTTGACAAATGCTCTGACAGCAGATGCAGAGTCTGAAATTGTGGATCTACATTCCAGAATCAAGAAGATCTATGCATGTGTTAACATGGACGTGCGTAATTACCTCGCCTTCGCTCATCTAAACAAACACATGTTCATAGTATGAACCGGGTTCCCGCATGATTCTTGATGCAATACTTCTCACTTTGGCGCAGATTTTCTTAACTAGGCAGCGCAAGGTTGCCATCCTTCCAGAAGTTAAGATTGCTCAAGGAGATGGGGTTCAAATCTCTCACCCCATTTCGGGATATGAATTGTGGTTGAGTGGTAATGCCGACTGTGCAATTGTTGAGTACGAAGATGTAAGGGACTATAAGGGTAAGCCTAATTACCCCCACAGGTGCCCCATTAATTGCTTGATACCTTCTCAGACCGTTTGCTCGCCTCTGGTGGATCCAGAGAAGACGCGTTCGAGATTTCCAATGGTCGCCTGTTCTTAGTCAGGGCGAAACGCCAGAGCGAACAGACCTTAACCTCTCACACCTCTGAAGCTGTTAGTCAGGCGATTGCATTGCTGAGGTCTACAAAGTACGCTGGCACTATCTGGTTTATCTTCTCATCTAAACATTGCATTCCAGTCTTTCAGAGGTTCGTTTCTGTCTATCTGATGGGCAAAGATGGATTTTCTTTCTCTTGAAGTCGGAAAATGGGATCCTAACATACTATGAATCGGCAACGCGCCGTTTGAGCCGAGACGTTTTGGAAAGCTCTGACCTGCCATTACGTGAGATCGTGCAGCTCGTTTGTGAATGGGTGGGCTTTTCTATCGTTACCCATATCTACTCCTAATGAACCATGTCAATTTTCTTTAGCTGAGGCCTACCGCAACTGATTTGTTTGTGTTAGAGTAGGTTGACTTCTTTTCGATGGGATTATCGGACGGCGCTGGTAATCCGCTCCTACCCTGAAGTTGTATTCGGTTGTGGAGAGTCCGTGTCTAGGGGAGGATGGCGTAATGTAAGACCAAGGGGATCAACAAGTCTTCAGGCTTCTCAAATACAGCATTCTCCTGAGTCCGTGCATCGCCTCGAGCTCGCGCTGGTTGCGGGGATGCCGTCAGCGCCGACCCAACAGCCGTAAGTTGTAACGCACTCAAAGAACAGGTGATTAACCATGATAAGTTGTGCAGTACTTTGACCAAAGATCGTTGATTGGCGATTGGCAATTCAATGTAGCAGAGATTGAAGGGATGGATGATAACTTACATAGTACCAGTCCGAAGTTTCTGCGGTCGTTCCCTGTGGCACTTAAGTGGCAGCTCAAAGTCCACATCGAATCTGGGCTCCGCACTGCCCTCCTGACACCGATCACTTACTATTAAAGTTGCCGGCCTATTATTGCTTCTGGGCCACATCGGCAGTCGGGCATTCAGGTACAATTTCCACCCAATCCCAGCCATCACCGACTTGCCCCCATCATCGCGGTGGCTTTCGGATGAAAATGTACGGTCCAACTGTGATACAGTTTCGGCCCCATCCTGACCCAGCATGAGAAATTGGGAGGTCCCATGGGGCCATATAAAAATCTGGCCCCCTTTATCTCTCTCCACAAACATGGCTTCTGATTCTGGGCAATTTGCTTCCGCCCGACGCAAGACTCTCCAAGGACAGTCTGGATGGGTGAGTTTCATTCTATGTTTAATTCTCTTTCTTTTATTGAATCATCGCTTGAAAGGTTGGCCTTGTCCGCAACAGCAGAGTCTTCGCTATTGCAGTGTTCGCGTCCTTGGGGGGGCTGTGAGCGTTTTCGACTTGAGCTTGATGCAGGGTTAACCCACCTTTCCCTTAATCGCAGGCTATATGGTAAATTTCCTGAAGTTTGACTGAGAGCACTCACAGAATATCGGACGCTCGGCAGGCTATAACCAGGTACGTCGCTTCACTAACTACCGAACCCGTTTCACCTGGTTTACCACCAGGGCGTCTTCTCTGGAGTACTTTCCATGACATCTTTCAAAACGAGAATGGCTTCTGCAGTTGACAATGCCGGCACAAAGGGTTGGCTCGTAGCTATCCTGGAACTGGGTGCTTGGTTCGGTGTGCTATGCACGGGCACGTTGGCGGACGTGTTATCGCGCAAATACACGATTGTCCTGGGTGTGTCTTGTATTACTTCGGTCATCGAGAGCTCTGACGAGGTCCGTAGCTGTGATTATTTTCTGCATTGGTGTAATTGTCCAAACCGCAGCGTTTGAGCCATCTTCTATTTACGGAGGTTGGTTATTTCCTTTTTGTTAATTGCTTATTGGTTATCTTCTGGCAGGAAGGTTTGTAACTGGGCTTGGCGTCGGGTCGCTGAGCATGTCAGTCCCCCTGTACAAGTAAGTAGAGTAGTCATGATGCATTGGCAGTTCCGAAACAACATTATATTCCAGTGCCGAACTCGCCCCACCTGAGGTGCGTGGCAGCCTGGTTGCCCTCCAACAACTTGCCATCACGTTCGGGATCATGGTTTCCTTCTGGATCGATTTTGGAACCAACTACATTGGTGGAACCGGCGCAACTCAGAGCGAGGCAGCGTGGCGCATCCCTATTGCTCTTCAGCTTGCTCCTGCTATCGTTCTTGGGTTTGGAATTTTATTCATGCCATTCTCACCCAGGTAAGGTTCTTTTCTTTACACTTACCTCGTCCTGTTTTGACGATTTTCGATAGGTGGCTTGTGAATAAAGGTAGAGATGACGAAGCCCTTCAAGTACTTAGTGATGCGAGGCGTCTTGCACCCGACAACGATCTCGTAAAGATCGAATTTTTGTAGGGTTCTTCTTTGACGAATTGTTATTATTTTCCTAACCACACGTTCAGAGAAATCAAGGCGCAACATCTCTTTGAAAAAGAGGCCAGCGCTCTCAAATACCCGCAGTACCAAGATGGATCATTTTCTTCCGAAGTGAAACTTGCAACCAAATCGTACCTCAGTTTGTTCTCGACGCGTACTCTTTTCTACCGAGTGGCCATCGGTTCTCTGTGAGACAATTCATTCCGCGTAGTGGCTTCTTTTGACTCAGTGTTACTTAGGACCATGTTCTTCCAGCAATGGACTGGAATCAATGCAATTCTCTACTATGCCCCGAGCATCTTTTCATCTTTAGGCTTGACAGGGAATACAACTAGCCTGCTCGCCACGGGTGTCGTTGGCATAGTGTGCGTTCGAGAAGACTCTACTCGAGGCTGAACTTTACACTCATATTCCAGCTTTTAGCATGTGGCTTGCAACTATCCCCGCCGTAATATGGGTTGATAATGTTGGACGCAAGCCTGTCCTGGTCTCAGGCGCTTTCCTCATGGCAGCGTCAGTCGCCATCACAACTCGACGCTCTTTTATGCTGATAGTCACACTTTAGGTGTCATCTCATTGTTGCCATTCTTACTGGCTTGTATCAGAGCAATTGGGCCGCGTAGGTTTAAACTCTCTTTTCTGATACTCACAATCACTGATTTGATCTTAGGCACGCCGGTAATGGAGCTGATTTAACTGCGGTGAAATTTATCTAATCGGGCTCTAGGTGCCGGGTGGGGAGCTTGCGTTTTCGTGTGGATTTTTTCGATTGGTAAAGCCAAAGCTTTTGTGGCCCAGGATCAAACTGACTCTAGCCACAGGTTTTGGGTATAGCTGGGGGCCATGCAGCTGGATCTTGGTCGCAGAAATATGGCCGTTGAGTATTCGCGGAATAGGCATGTCCATTGCTGCGTCTTCAAACTGGGTAAGCATTCCCGAGCGTCAGCCCATCGACGTGCCGCTGACACGAGCGATTCAGATGAACAACTTTATCGTTGGTCAAGTTACCCCGACGATGTTGGTGCACCTCACATTTGGCACGTTTATATTCTTTGGTGTAAGTTTGCTTTGGCGGCTTCGTTTTCAA
>JBBPOC010000669.1:0-14738 GCA_038091235.1 Tylopilus rubrobrunneus | reverse complement strand
TGGGTTTCCTGGCTTCTTGGACAGCGTTCCGAACTTAAGGGGGCCATCCTGCGTTCCATCCCACGTGCATACTAGTGATTATGTTCCACGCCCTTGAAATGCAACGGGCACGCGGATGCCCCCCATCGCATGCTAGCAGGAACCTACAAAAGCCTGCAGACTGTCAGGCGCCTCCCCATATTTGAAACCCACCCAAGCTGCTCTCACTGAGAAAACCGACCCGTACTAGCAGGCCCTTATGCCGCTACCACTGTTCACGAATCAAAACCGGAATCACTGGTTTACCCACTTACCCCTCAAGGTGAGGTGGCGTACACACTAGGCTTGTGTGACCTCTTTTTGACACGCAGGTCTTTGACCCAGATTGCCAACATCATTGGCGCAATCTGTGTCATGGGCGGAAATGTCTATACGGTCATTTCTCCCTGGGACGCATACTATACTGGAAAAGAAACCTACTTCACGCCTGCGTCGTGGACGTTCTTCATCTGGTGGGTCGCCAACGCAGGTGGCATGGCCAGACACTCAACCACCTACGGCCAGGCCGCTGATCCACATGTTAATCTTGGGCACGTGTATCTACCAGTTCTCTACCCGCGGTAAAGAAATCATTCTCGAACGCATTGGTTGGAAGCTCCCCCTCCTCGATTTTCTCAACGCAATGTACATTTATTCTTGGACCACCAAGGAGTACCGATACGGTGCGTAACAGCCACGTCGTTCGACAGGCACCTTTCTGAGGACCCCTCAGCCCTGGTCTTCATCCTCTTCGCTGTCTCCGTGGTGACTGTGAGCCGTCTCCTCCCCATCCGCTTCGCGTCCCGTCCTGATCCCGACCCATGCTAGCAAATCTACCAAGAAGTCAAAAAGACCGCGCTCCGCAGCTTCTCCGACGAGGTGTTCTTGCACCTCCCCTTTTCGATGTACCACGGCTGGGTCGTCAACCTCGTCTTTCTCTCTGCGTTCGAGGCGTTTGGCGTCGATGCGCTCACGGAGCCGGCTGACCCGTGGTCCAAAGCCTTTGTGTTCATCTCCCTGTACGCGCGCGCCTCGTCTTCAGGTTGCGCGCCTGTTTCTGACCTTCTTTGTTAGCGTGCTTCTGCAGATGGTCGACTTCGCGTACGCTTATTCGGCGGTCGAAGGCGACCTTCCGGGGTGTCTCGCCATTTCGTGGTACCTGTTCGGGGTCGTCGTTCAACAGAGCAAAGAGCGCTCTGGATTCGTTCATTGGAGTGCGCTTGGATTCGCCGTCTTCTCCCTCTGCTGGATCATGCGGTGTGTGATCGGGCTCGAGCTCAAGTTCCGAGGACGTCACAACAGGCTGGGTATCGGTGAAGAGACGTCGCGACTCTTGGGCGGTCACCACTAAATGTACCGTAACCACTAGCAGAATCTTGGATAGTCGGTCATGTCATGCCCATGTTTCCTGTCTATACCGTGTTGACTCATGTATCATGTATCATATTTCACTCTACAACAAGTTGGATGGCGCCTGCGCTCAGACCCGGTAACAACATGTAATACAACAGGACAACGAGAGTGGCAATGGTCAGGGCAGTCAGCATGGTAAAAGAGAGGAGGTCAAAGTTATACGAATACAGTCATCATAACGCACAACCAAGCAGTGGAAAATAACGAGCGCGTGTACTTGACGACGTCCTTATGCAAATTTCATTGGTTCTACCTTGTTTGCAGGAGGTAATCCGACAAAGCCAGGAGGCGGGGCAGTCCGTTTTTTGGTCGGAGTATTGTGGGGACTCAGACTTTCACCCGTGCTTGTCTTTGAGGGCCGCAGCTTGCACAACGCAATTGGAGGGGGGCCGATCAGTCGTGACACCGTCCAAGGCAACTCGAATTTGGCGAGGTTCGCCCATTGAATGTATCGCGACAACTCCAGGTGGAGGGTAGGATAGTATGCTGTGGACGCCTTGCGGGAAATCTTCAACAAGTATAAGCTCACTCACTTGAACGGAAATAAAATCAGTATACCAGGATGATTCGCTCAAGACCTGAAGCGAACAGATCCATATGGAAACGGTGAGCAGACATTTCGTGTTCAATGGAGAGATTGAGGTCATGGACCGATTTAGAGATAGCGTTGATGAGCTTGAGATGTGTTGTCTGGTCCAATCGGTCACCACGCGAGTTTAGGACAGTCTACTTGCCAACTTACAAAGTAGCCCATCGCTTCAAACTCCACTCCGCCCGTCATGCCTCCGGGTGCCTTGGGTTTCTCCACCTTTCCTTCATCGACTTCTGGGAGATTCCATATAGTGTTGTTTGGATGACAGAAGACCCAGAAGTAGTCCCGGCAAACATCGGAAAGTTCCTGCAGATACGACTTGTATATCCTTGGACGATGCAGGGACTCGATGAATGCGTGTGGGGATACCGGGGCTGCGGGAGATTCGGTGGGTGGAGGAGCCGGTGTCAACAAGAGGGCACGGATAAGAGAGAAAAAGTTTTTGTGAGGGGCGGGTAGTGTGATCACATTGCTAGATGATGCTGAAGATTCCCATGCCTCGCGGCGAAGGCGTCCACCAGAAGAGGGAAGAGATGATGCTGGATAAATCTCAAATAGGATAAGGAGCAGTTCAGTGATGAGTTGACGGGTTGCTACGTCGCCGGGTTTCTTGTCGGAATAAAGTAACGAGATCAGCTGGACGAATGGAGTTGGGCAGGAGCTTCGGAGGGCGAAGCATCCAATTGAGGATGTGGAGAGAGCTTTGAAGCACCGTAATAACTCGTGGAGCATTTGATCATCGTGTTGCTCTTCACTGTCACTTGTGTCAAGGTCCTGCCTCAAAGTGGTGTAGGACTGGACTAACCGCCATTCGACTTCGAGAATTTCATTTAGTCTCGTCAGCAATGCACTATAGCCCCCTGAGCGGAGGAAGTCTTCTGTCCAACTGGATAGGGTTAAAACGGGCTTGCCAACTAATCAACAGCAAAGGTACCTTGCTGCTTCGTTTCTGAGCACAAGTCTCAGCTTTTTGACAACTTCTACATCGAGCGTAGTGCTAGAAGAGGAAGTCAAGATGCTGCAGAGCTTGACGGGGGTAGTCCCCTTCCCGAGGGCCTTCTCTTTAGATTTGCTGGTCACGAGTTCCCCGGGGATCACGGGAGGTTGCGCACGAGAAAGCGTTTGGGAGGCATCGAACGATGCTCCTCTTCCATGCGATGTGTCCGATCTATCGATAGCATGAAGGTCGGTGGTGCTCTTGCCGGCGAAGGCAGACCCCCACAGTTCGCCTCGTCTTGGCTGGGTGTCAGACTCCATGGCGGAGAAGGGAGAAGTGATGGACTCGATGCTGCGTGCTTTGCGCACTGTACGAGGAGTAGATGGTGCCGCTGCCGCGATTGATTGATTGGTTGTCATGATGTGAGATGACTTGAGCATGGCAGCTTTCACGGTAGCGTCCATGTTGGCAAGCTTTGGACGGAGAGTAGGTGGGATTTGCAGGTCATCCTGTCCATTCTGTTAGCATCGGGAAGTTGTCTGCGTGCATACCACTTGCCAAGAGTCTGTCAAACGCCTGGGTGGTGACCACGGGTTCAGCTGAGAAGTCCTGTAGAGCTTTCACTGATTTGGCCTTCTCGTGCTTTGCCTTGTCCTTGACCTTGGTGGGTTTCGCTGGCGCTGCAGCAAGCGAGTCTGGGACATTCTCCTTTCCGTTGGAGATGTCGGTGACCATTGTGAATTCTGTGTCGGGTAACCTTTTCGATGGCAATATCCCCTTGAACATGGTTGTAAAAACTGAACAAGGGCTGTTTTGCCTCGCGGTTCAGATTCGGGGCGCGTCGGTCACGTGCTTATTTATTTTTGGATTTATTTAGCGCAAGGTGAAGTTACGTAATAGCACAGCTTGTGATGTAGGTCTCATGTGGCGCAATTCCCGTGCCGTCGGGATATAACTTGGGGGCGGAGTCGCGCGCTTCAACTTACCTCCCCACACCCAATGACCCGGTCAATCGCGGTCAACGTGAGTTTCCTTGGTTCATAATTAAATGGGCTGATAGGACATTGCAGGAATCACTAATGAATGCACTACTACTACCTTAAAAAAACGCTCTTACCCTCGGATATATAGGCTGAGTAGGGTAAAACTATGGCGACGCATGGAAGGGCTCATCGTCCCCGCCAGTCTCAGACAAGCAAGAGCAGATTTCTCCCTTGAATATGCAATAGGTCTCGCCATTCGACTGCGCCTCCTCTCGTATCCCACCGCTGCCAGGCTGTTTCCATGACCATCAATGCCTGATGAACATTCCCAAACTGACTCTGCTGGCCGACTAATCTCGTTTTGAATATTTCCCGTTTCACAGGGTCGTCCGTCAGGCATCCTGCCAAACACATTGGGAATACCAGCGTCCGATCAAGCGAGGACATCGGCAATTGGTGCACAAGCTGGACGATGATTTCGATGGACTGGATGATTTCCGGTACACCTGCAAACTAATAAGCCCAGGTGTCACATCTCTTGACGTCGTTACCCTTACCTGGAAGTGCGCCGCTCAATATCGTGTTCAAGTACAATAGTGCCGCCTCCCGATATATATTCGCCACAAGTTGTCGTATGTCAACGACAGCTGGAATCCCTGCCATCCCCTTCGTGTTCGGGTCTTCGTCCAATGGAAGGTCCGGGTGCAGCGGGGTTTGATCGGGCTCGCGGGAGTACATTGTTTCGCATGAACGAAGGTGGCTTTCAATAATGTTGCCGCGTCGAATGAGCTCTTTGACGCTAAGGCAGCCTTTCCTCATCTCCTGTGCTTTCCAACATGAGAGGGTGGAGATTTCGGCGATACCAAGTAACACTTCGTCCGGACACCCAGTCAGGTTGTCCACTCGCAGGTCCGAGTCTTCCTTGGCGCTCATCCCTGAAGTAGCCGACCAGAAGCCCCCTCCCCCCCGGTACAATCGCCGATAGAAGGCCAAATGTCTGGGAATGGTATGCAAGGTAACCGTCGACATGACATCCAACCACTATTAACCATGGATCAGTTTTAATGTAGACATTGTTCATGTGTGGTCTCACCATCGTGGCCTTCATTGCTAGTCGCGCCGCTGGGCTCATACCCATCATGGCTAGTTTTGGATTTTCGTGTGCCGGGATCCCAGTCTGCGCCATCCAGTCACTGGACATATCCAGCAGCGGCCGCCAATCGGTTACGCCACCAGAAAACAAGGAGAAACCCAGGAGGTGGATCGCAGCATTGGCGATTTCTTCCGGCAATACCCCTTCTCGAGGTTTGTACAACTGCGCATGGGCAGTGTCATAAAATATTATTGCTTGCGAATTTTCTAGAGTACTGTTCGCTGGCTCGAGTCCACTGGCGGCACGAATCCGCATGTTATGAAGACTGGACAGGGCACATATGGCGTTCGCCAATGGGCCTTGCGGGTCTTGAGACACAACCTTTTTGAGCAATTCATGAATTTCAGGTGAGCATTTATTTTTATAAAGAAGCCTTACTGAGTATATTGCGTTGGCAGCCGAATTACCCGCGAAGGCGAAAAGTGACTTTCTGACATGATCAAAATAGTAGAACACATGGTCCCTTTGGAGTGGGAGTGCTGACAATATAGTGGCTTCATGGTTGAACCCGGGCGCTTGCGGAGTGACACAATCGAAGGGGTGGTCAAAAAGTCCAAGGTCTCGTGGTGATGGATGCGAGGAAGAGAGTGTTGTGGATGGGGTATATGGCGAATAACTGATAAGCTGCGGAAATGATGGATCGATTGGTGGTAAGTTCAAGTTGAAAGGTGAGCTATGCGGTAACCCTGGATTTTTATCTGAGTCGTTGAGCAGGTATTGATGAGTGTTACTCACCGAATATCAGCGCTGTCGGGCTTTCGCCTTGGCCCTGCGTTTGTATGGGGTCCAGGATCGTGAGGTTAGGTGTGAGATTAGGTGCGCCAGCATCGTGAATAAGGGGATGGATTGTTGATCCATTTGCAGGACCCTGATATTGTTCTGTGGCGAAGACCGTCGACGAGGACGAAGAGGACGAGTTGGCCTGCATTATAGAGGAACGTGGTTGACCACGGATGAGGCCAGCTCGGGTCAATTTCGCCTTGATTTCTGCTTTATATGCCTCCACCCTCCGTTTGTCCTGTTGACGAGTCAGTAGAAGTCGGCAAAAGTGCAGGACGACACGCACGCGCATCCATTCTGGTCGCCTCGCTCCCCACCCCAGACAATCGATCTGTAGCCGCCTGCACGTATAGCAAGAGTCGCCTTCACGTTGTTCGTCACATTTCTTCCGGGACCTCGTCAGAGATGAAAAGCACCACCGAATGGTCAACTCACTTTTCTACGTAGCCGACAAGTCCTATGGCCATACTGTGTCAGCTGATGGGCGAGGATGCACATGCGCAAGTGGTACGAACCAACAACCGCCTCTGCCTGCTGACGCTGGTCGGGGAAGGTCTAGTGGCATCCTATTGGGTGTTCCGCGCGAGCTTGCGTTGAGGGAGTCTGTACCATCTGACCGTCTTGATGTCAGTGGGGCAGTCAGAAGGTCTGGCGATGTGTTGCTGGCGGGGCTGTCTGGCGAGGGGGACTGGCTCTCGTTTGAAGAATTTGAGTTCCTCTGGGACATGTCGCCACAACGGGGTACGTCTTGTCGAGTCAGGGGGGTTGAGGAGAGGTCGTTATTAAAAAGCAGGTTTGACTGCTGATTGTCGTCGGGAAGGCAGTGATGGGAGATCGGAGGATGAAGATGGAAAATCACCGAAGGATATGAGGTAGTCGGGGATATAGATTGGGCAGCCTCACGAGGGAGCGACAAGGCGGCGCAAAGGCATCGATACGGACAGGTCAAAGAAGTAAATAGAGGGACAGTGAAAGCTAAGGGGCCGGAAGCCTGTGCATGAAACCATATTGGTAGTTGTGAAGTAATTGGACATCGAGCTCGGGTACTAACTCCGCAAGACGGGCTATGGCAAGTTCCCGTCGGTGAAGATCCAGGTGCGACGACGGAGTGATCACCCTCCCGGTTTGGACTCATAAACAAGTGTATATTGTGTCAGATGAGAACGCTTCTTGGTCAAAATTATTCATCCCAACCTTGAACATATTCCGTTCCCAAGCTCCATTAGATAAGCCTCCGAGCACGATGGCTATGAACATGTACTCTGAATCCGTGATTCGGCACCTCGCATCATCCTGTGCTGTACGGATGCATGCCCTACTACAGGATATAGAAGAGAAATCCCAGAACACCTTCCATGAAGCGTGTTCGGGTCCGGTTTTTTACCATAACCGCCACGCAACCTCCTTCACAGCCGCAACGCTATCTTTGTTTTTCCCCAGCCCTGTCGCCAGTGCTGCGTCATAACCACCCCCGATCCGGCTACGGCATGCTCACTCCCCGGTACAGCATGCCCGTTGGAAGAGATACGACCAACATGGGGGCGTGTTGACTGGTCGTTTTCACTGGCCCCACATTTCCTTTTAATACTTAGTTCATTGCACTAGCAAGCCCCAAGGTCTCACGTCCAATGCCCACAGTCATATCCTTGGACGTTAGAAGGGAGTGGCTGGGGAGATTTCCCACCGGTGTGGGGGGAGAAGCTCACGATTGGATGGTCGCACCGTTCGGTGAAGCGGCTCTTCCGTTCGTGGCTGGGAAACAGTCGGGGAAGGTGGAGGTTAAACGGGTCCTCGGACGAGTTTGGCAAAAAAAAAAAAAGAAAGGTGACGACACACAGAAACAGTTTCCAGAAACAAACACACGAGAGGGGAAACAGCCGAGAGAGATGATGACGAGAAGTCATTTGCAAGCACAAAAGGCGGGATAAACAGCATGTCCTGTTCCTCGATCGGGGCTAGACCGTCCCCGATGTCGTAGTTGTGATGACATGTATGGGGGGAAGGAGCCTGGTGTGGAGACATGTCAATAGTTAGGCAGGTTCCCGGTTCCTCGACTTATCGCATCATGCGCCTCCTTGACGGGGATCAAAATTTCCAATACGCTCTTCACATCCGGGATTGGCAAGTTCATCTCATTTCGCCTCCCGTGGTGCTTCGAATGACAAGGGAAGGGGGCATTGCCGCTGCACATGAGCTGGCCAGAACTCTCAAGGCACTTATGAATGAGGCACCCATCGCATCACGGCAAATTACTGCATGCGCTTCCTGCTGCGGCTAATCGAGAACCGTTCTGGCTCAGGACATGCCTCTTTGCGCCAGAACGCTTATGGCAGGTAATCCCCAAGGGGAGGATTCGGTCAGGGAGGCGTGCCCGGCCATATCACGTACGCGTCAGGTGGCACACCTACCGTGGACGAGTCGTGCTCGCCGCGTCTCTTCGACCACGTCACCTTCCCGGCAGGGTCTAGTCCCAGTGCCCAGATTTCCCCTCAACGACAAGAGCACGTCAGCGGGTGTGGTCTCAATTGTATTAGTGGGCCCACTCGTCCGAGAGTCGCCATTGATTCAACGCCTGTATCAACCACCCGGGAGGTTGAGTAATACTGGCCATTCCCGACTCGGACGCAAATGGAGACCCTGTCAATATGATAACCGTAACACCCGCGGCACCCGATGATACCCTTTGATGCGGATTGCCATGCAACATGCCAGCGTCTTCACGCGAACAAGGGCCATGCCCCGAGTTATGTATGCCAATACAATAACATGCAACGAGGGCAGGCCATCGGCAGTGATGGGATAGCGATCGTCATCCACAGCATTGTTCGTGTCACCTTGCAACGACAGTGCACGTCCCGTTGTGTTTTTCCAGAACGGGCATGCGTGCATCTTTGTGGACGTGCTTCCCACGACGAGTGGAGCGCGGCTGTGACATTTGGGTTGCTGTGGATTTCCAGAGTGTTGGCACAGTTCATTGCAGTGCTCGTTTGGAGGAATGCTGATAAGGCTCGGATGGTAGAACAAATTGATTGGTGGAGCGAGCATTTAACCAATACAGCCTGTAGTAGGGTATGTTCCATGATGAACCAATCAATACAAGCCAGCATCCTGACCAGCAGTCGAGAGAGAATGCCCGCGCTGTAGAAACATGCAGATGGGGGGGTGAAACGATACATATGAGAGAAATTTAAAACGAGATGTGATTGTGATGTTTGATAGGATGGAGCAAGAGAGAGTTGGAAAAAAAAGGAGTCCGATGATATTGCAGGCAGATTTCTATACGAGGAGCATTTCCGCCTCCCGCATGACTTGGCGCCAGTCGACAGCTCCACGGATGCGTCGTTTCCAGACCTCTTGAATGAGATACGATACTTGCTGAGAGTTTCCAATCGAGAGGCCTTGCTGTTCTTGGAGGCGCTTGAGGAAGTAGCTTTGGTGGTGGGGTTCCTCGGTCAGACAGCCACAGATACAAATGCTGAAGACCACGCTGCGAACGACCGCACGACCGGTGGGGCCATCCTCTGCTGACATCAAGCATTTGACCGTGTCGTTGACCGCCTCGATAATTTCTGGGCACCGCGGGAAGTCACCAGAAACGACCGAGTGAAGATAGACGTGTGCCGATGCACGAAAGACTTCGGAGGTGAGGCGGCGTTGCTGCGCACGTTGTTTCTCCGCAGGGTCAACGTTGAGGTCGTATTCCGAGTAGGGCTGAGAGCTGGGTTTTTTCAAAATCTCCTCTATTTTGTGGCCGCGCTTGACGAGTTCTATGACGCTGAGGCTGCCAGCAGTGACATGGGCCTCTTTCCAGTTGGCCAGACTGGCAATCTCCGCAAGAGCGAGCACGATGTGGTTCTCACAACCCATGACGGACATCATGGAGTACTCGGACATCGGGACTGCAGGCTCGTCGTCAAAGAAGGCGGTCTGTGGGCCAAAGAGATCTCGAATGACATTCAGGAAACGGGGCTCCCTGACAAGGGTTGCCGACGCCAGGACGTCGAACCACATTGAGGTCTTGATGATGAAGCGGAGACTCTCTGAACAAACGAGGAGGACTCTGCGTGGACCGCCCCAGCGAGGGTCGTTGAGAACGGAGAGGGAATATGTACAGGCGGCATCGAGGAAGGTTTGCCATTGACCCTTGCCACCGCTGAAGAGGAAGTAGGAGACGATACACAACCCTGCAAGGGCGTCACCCTCTGTCAAGGGGCTCTTGAAGGGGACCATTTGCATGCGGCGGAGGGCTTCTACGTCTTCTGGTTCGATGACGCCGAGTCTGTCCTTTTGCGTGCTCTTGCGGTGGAGGTCAGAGAGGAGACAGGCAGCCTGGCGAGCGTTATCACTGGTGTGGATCAACTTCCAAATGATAGAGTCGAGGGTTTCGTTTGCGTGAAAGTATTGGGCGCGAAGGACATGCTTCATATAGTAGTCAAGGGCAGCGTTTTGGCGATCGTCCAACATGGGCCACGGATATTGATCAACGGCAGGAGCGGGGGTCAACAAGTAGCCAGAAGAGACGACATCCATGTCTTCTTCTTCAGGGATGGGGGCACTATACCATCTTGAGAAACGACTGGTATGCGGGCGTTGGAGAGCGAACGGATTTGACCCTGCAAGGAGGGCATTGAGCACTATTATACATACAAATACTTAGTAACGATACGAAGTCTTACATGAATCTATGCTATTGTGAACAGGAGGCGAAGAAAACGAGACAGGGGGAAGGAGGACTTCGGAGTATTCACTTCGTTCCAAGGGAGAGTCGGGGCTCAACTCGTGCATGACGGGTAAACCTGGCAAGGAATATGAGAGCGTGATGAATAGCACGACGGGTTGCCTTACGATCGTTATCGGGGTAGCGGTCCGTGCGGAGAGGGTATGAAGAAGGACGCTCATCGTTGGTGGAGGATATGGAGAGCGTGGGTGTCTGTGGGCTGTTGGTGGGTGATACATAATCGGTGGAGAGGGCCAGTATTTGTGATTCCTGTTCGGCAGCGCGGGTTGCAGAGCCGGAGTGGCCCTTGATCATGCCCTGGGAAGCAAGAAAAGTTTTTATCTTTTCTCGCAGGTCAAGCACGTTGCGGTTCTCCTGAGAGGGGTGAGATGGGATATGGGTGGGGAGAGGGGAGGGAATTACCCGCAGCCATTCAGGACGCTTGGCACCGAAGCCAAGGCACTGGAGACGGAGACGGACGCAGGTGGAGCAGCTTCCGTCTGTATTCATCTGCTCGTCGCATTTCTGGGGGGAGAGTCAGGGTTGGGGTGGAGAGTGGACCGGGGAGGGGAGGACCTTGCGACGGATTCTGCATGTGTAACAGCCGGACTTGGCGCGCACCGCGCCTTTTGTTTTGGGCGCTCCGGCTCGTCTTGGCTGGGGGGACTTTGGCACGGATGGCATTGTGGAGGGGAGGGTCAGATAAGAGGAGAGGAGGATGTGCGTCCTGGATGAGCCATAGGGTCAAGGTATAAGTAACGTACCGAGATGGAGGAGGATGGATTAACACAAGCTCGTCACGGGGTCCTCGCTCACGGCACCCTGAAATTTTGGGTCCGGTGGGAAATTTCGAGCGAGGGGTCCCGTTCATCGCAGATCTAACGCCAACTCGAACACGCATCCTCCAGCTGACCAAACCACCGCCACAATCACACACATTCCAGCAAAAGTTACTACGCGCGCGCTCTTTTTACTCTTACCGCTCACATCGGACCACTTCTCTACACCGGCATTCATTCATTCACCGGTATAACAGGACCCCAAGGACTGCCACTATGTCTCGAATTGGTCCCGTCCAACTTCCGCGCTTGTCGCACACGCCACTTATCAAACACGTCCACCTACAAAGTTCATCAAACATGAAGAACCTCCTACACCGATAAAGCAACCATTCCGGCATCCTCTTGACGTGGGACTGCATAGGTACAATTACATCTCAAGCACAACTCACCCTCGGTAGATATCCCGTAATAATCCTCTATCTACCCGTCCGACATCGGTCCTCCGCTCATGCTCAGGTTCCTGACCTTGTGCTTCAGTCCGCTCCCCACCATCTCTGTACCACTCCCCCTCGACGTCGCATTTCCACTTGGATCTCCAGGCACAACCCCAGCCTCCGTTCGCCTCGCTATCAGCGCCCGCACAGCACTCAGCCACTTGATCTCCTCCTCCTCGCTTGGCGCGCACAGCAATAACGTCCGCTTCGTCGTCACAATCTTGAACGTATTCGTCCGCGATTCCGACCTCCCCTGGTCTGGTGACCCCATCCCTTGTCCGCTCAGAACAGGCGGTGGAACAATTCCACCATACTTGTGCGACCGCATGTCGAATTCCAACGCGTCCAGAATATCACTGACCGCAAACTGGCGGTGCGGCTTCGTGTCCTGCCATCTCATACATCAGCCTCGGTTTGCCAATCAGTCAGATGCCACCCACCATGTGACTTCCTAAGTAGACCAATTTCTCCCCGTAAAGTATAAACCATCGTTTGCGCCAATTATGTCGTTTCGATCCGCATTTCATCAAGTAGCCGGAAACGACTACTTTAGCACCCGTTTCTCTCACCGTCCCTGCAGGCCGACTGGGAGATCCTGTGATCGTCGGTCGATTCTGCGAGGACGTCGAGTACGTCCGCTGAGCGCTCGGAGAGATGTCCTCCGAGTCCGAAGACGTAATATTTTGCCCATGCAACGGATGTGTCGGAGGTGGAGTTATCGTCGTACTACGATTGAGCATCTCTGGCGCTTCGGCTACCGCTACCGGCGTAGTGAGTGACGTTTGCGTCGAAGTCATCATGAGCATTTCCCGTGCATCCTGGATGGCCGTGACCCATCTCTGTACCTCATCGGGGCTTTGTGCTTGTAGGTAAAACGTTCTCACAGACGTCACGACCCCGAAGGTGTACAGATGCTTCTTGAGCATGACTGGCGTGCACGAATGCACTTCAGTCAGATTGAGGAGCCGAAGAAGCTTGTACTCCGCAGAGGTCTTGTAGTACGCCAGATGCGCTGGTCGCAAGACAAACCATCGCTTCTTCCACGTCTGGAAATAAACTTTGAGATTACGAAATCAGGTAGCGCCCAGGATACACCAGTACTGACCTTGCGACGCTCGCCCTTCTTCCAGAGATAGCCCGACTTGATGACCGCCTCATCCACAGAGTCCTGCATGTACTGAGACTTGTCCGCTGTCTTCCATGGCCCTTCCTCCTCCTCCTCGTCTTCTTCAGACTCCTCGCCGCTGCCCGAAGCGCGCTCGGCGATCGAGGTGAGGGGCGGTTGCAAGCTGCTTCCCGCGAGCAGCGCTCCGGTGGAACCCACTGGCACTGATTGAGTGTGTGCAGTAGACCCCAGATCTGGGGACACGACGGAATCTGAATCTGACTCTGTTCCAGACACATGAGCATGCGCTACCGGTGGACTCTGCGACTGGTCAGATCAGGACGAGGCACGAAAGGGCTCGTTGGAAGCTCTACCTTCTTGGGTTTTGCGGTGGAGTGTACAGAAAGCTTTCTCTGTATCTCTTGTGGCGAAGGCGGTGCTACTGCCGGGGGTGACATGCTCATACCCGGCAGGACGACTTGGCGTCTGGTGGCGATCAAGAGCCTGAGGAGCCTTCGTCTCTTTTGCACTCTATGAGCGACACGATTCGTCACAACGTGACTTGTCACGCATCTCCCATAAGACGGCCCTCGCGGATCCATTATCGTATTCTTGATGCTCATCTAACAACGAACGCGTTTCTTAAAGTTCCACTGTCAACGCTGTCAATCCGTCTTGTGTGAAGACTACGAATACAACCGAAACAGTTGACCTTGTGATGCAAAAATGACATGCCTTATCGAGTCGCCTGTCATCTTGATTAGATAACCCGATTTCACCTGCTGTTGCTGCCGACGACCATCAGCACCTCTCCATCCCAACCATGTCATTGTCCGTGCAGGAAAAGTTCGACAAAGCCGTCAAGTACGTCCAGAATCTCCCCTCGGACGGCCCTTACCAGCCGACCCAGGACACCAAACTCAAGGTGAGGTCATGCATGTCTCGTCGAGATCGCACGATCAGCTGAAGCGATCGCCGCATCAGTATTATGCATTCTACAAGCAAGGTTCGTGTTCGAGATGAATCAGCGCCGAGCGTTGCTGAGCACCGCATTCAGCGACCATCGGTGATGTGAATACCACCCGACCGGGCTTGTTGGACTTTGTCGGAAAGGCTAAATGGTCATTGGAATCTTCTCTGTCATTTTGTGGCCATGCTCAATTTCGCACGTTATTATAGGGACGCTTGGGAGGGCGTCAAGGGCAAGAGCAAGGAAGAGGCGCAGAAGCAATACGTCAAGTTGCTCCGCCAGGTAAGATGACACAGTTAATTTCGTCATGTTACCTCTGACGGCTAAGCTTGGTCATAGGACCTCGAGAATATGAAAGATAAGTCCGAGGAGGACCAGAAGTTGTTCCAAGAACTCAAGGAGTAGACGCATTGCTCGCTATGTACAGTAGCCATGATATCCAAGGCGACCCCACACCAAATTAGTCACTGCCGGTGACATCGTGTGCAGAGTCCAGTTATACTTTCAGCATCCAACCCAAACCTGAGCATGGTTGCTTTGGATCATGGGTCCAATTTTTTCCACCACGAGGCAGATAACGCCCCGGCGTCTGTACCGCATCGTTGGTGGGGTCTCCGGGGGCCTCATCTGAGCTGACACAGCCTTCCTAATTAGGGCGTGGTTCAGGGAAACAGTTCGTTCTGGAACGCTTCGAGTCGGTGCAAGCAAGTTTGCCGGTTGGAGAATCAGCCAATAGGACAAGGCATAGCAAGGGGGAGGATCTGTGCTAATCTCAGCCCACACAGCCAACCCCT
>JBBPOC010000668.1:0-14738 GCA_038091235.1 Tylopilus rubrobrunneus | reverse complement strand
TGCGACAACATGGTCACCCCATCTGGCTTCCGGAACTCAAGACGGCCTCGATGTTGTACCACTTTGCCCGAAACAGGATCTCGTCCAACTCCGAGTCCGCACCGCTTGTAAGAACATTGAAAGATGTAACTGAAGTCACTGGCTACTTTTCGTTCCCACTTCTGGGGGGAGCCACAAACAGGGCACTGGACAGGGAGGAAAAAACCCCAGGGTCGAAAGTCCTTGTGGGACCAAAAAAACCTGGTGATGCCAAGCCCATTGTCACCACGCGTGAAGACATAAAGGCCAGTGTGCTGGCCCAGCCTTCCTGAACGCCCCAGGGCATGTGGTATCGCAGCCTGGCAGTCATGCTCCTCTATGAAGACAGCTTCAACGAGGTGCACGATGAACGGCCAACATGCGCTGGGATGCAGGCGAACTGCATCGAATGCGATGGCAGAGGCAAAATGAAATCTAGAATAACATTATAATGGTAAGGTAACATCATAACACAACAAAGAACACGTTACTGTTTAACAGCTGCGCAGAACTCCTCAAAGCTTGGACGTTTGTTGACGATGGCACCACATGCCAACATTATGAGTAGGGAATTCGGCGTGAGTTCGTCGAATGGCGTTAAAAGGACGTCAAGGACTGTTCCAACAGTTGAGGAAACTTCGATCTTCTTTTGACGCGACATGCCAATCACCAAATCACCCCGGTCATCGTCGCTATGCGACGTGAGCACAAATAAAATGTTGCAGTTGTTCCCGGTCGCATTGCCAAGTTCAGCAACGATCTTCATCGCATCTCGTTCATATTGCTTGCGTGTGGCAACGGTGGTAAGATTGAACGGTACATCCTTCAGGATCAGGTTTCCTGAATGAATGAAGTAAGGGCGGAGGAACTGCTCGAGGATTAGGACAGGTCCTCCCGGCGGCAGCGTGTGGGCACGAAGGTGGATGATAACAATGCCACGAGTACTGATGCCGGATTGTATCGGATGCTGAAAATGGCCAGCAATTTGGGGGGGCTGTGGTAAGACGGGAACTCCTTCAAGATAAAAGCCCTTTGCAAGGATGAGAACGCAGGTACGGTGTTGAATGAAAGACTCACCATGTAAGGAGTCACTACACCACTGTGAGGACCGGCCATCCAGTGGCACGACACACATGAGTACTTCACCCGTATGTCGGAGATTAGATGGGTATACTGAGGCTGGACCAACAGGCATTGGTGGCATGTTGCACGCGGACAACTGTCACAACTATACAGCTGACCGCCATCACCACACATGTGGCAAAACTACATAAAACTGGTGATAAGTAGTATACAGACTCGGAGGGAAAAAGTAGACTCACGTCGTTGTTGACATGGGTTTCTTCATCGAGTGGCATTGCGAGCATGGCGGTGAGACACGATCCAGCGCTCAGCGTAGCCTGAGGTGACTGAGAAATAGTGCAAACCAGCGGTTTTGCTGCGACGTCTGTCTGAGGCGACTCGATGGGAGTTGGTGGTTTCAGTGGAACATCCGAGTCCACTGGCAGCAACGTGGTCCGAGTCATGCCAGTGCCACTGGGAGTAACTTGAGGAGGGTGTGGCCGCTGAAAGGATGTGATAGCGGCAGCTTGACGCTTAGGACCGATTTTGATAGTTATTCGCGGCGCTTCTCCGCCGGTGGTCTTCTTTGCGGTTTGCTTGGTGCGCACCATGGTGGATGGACCAAGGATGGAAACTGAGCGTGTACACCGTTGTGAAGTGATGTCAGTCACATGACCAAGCGACTTATTTTCGAACTCCGCGCGACCTTTTGGCGTCACCTTCGGCCAATCGATCCACTGCTTCGATTCACATCGTCGTCCAATCAGGCCGCACCAGCTTAGTTTGTGCACTTTTCGCCTCTAGTAGCCCTGCCACTATGGCCGGAACTGAAGTCCTTTCCTAATTCTGTGTGCGTGTCCAATAGCTAACTTATTTCTCTTGCTCAGTCAAAGTTGTTTAGGCCTTCGTACCTTTCTTGATCATCCTGCAAGTTGTGCATATCGATCAGCAGCATTTTCCGAAAGTCGATGTCTCGGATGTGCTATACACTCAACAAAGGAACCGATCCCAGGATCGCATCCCTCGAGATCAGGTCGCGCAGCAGAATCTTTCACTGCATGCCCAGGCATCTACGTCTCCAACACCCCCGGCATGGTATACTGCCATCACCTTATTCTCTCCGCCCCCGCCACTTCTCCAAAGCCAAAGCCAAAGCGAAGCGCTCCCTGTACTCTGGGACGCGGAAAACCCCAACTTGAATGTCTTCCAGTGACACATGCGGCCTCACTACACGCACCCTCGACACCCTTGGGCTGGGCGACATCGGTCTCCGCCTCGCACATCGGGAGCCTCGGGGATCTACTACTAGTATGTCAGCAATCCGACGTGCCAAGCGCGTCTGCCCAGACACGGTCCATTTCGTAGGCGAAACGCAAGATCAGGATGATGAAACGGGGGAGCATCCTCGTCAACACCACGCGCGGAAAGGTTCGATTGATGTGGTTGAGTGTCCCGCTCAAGGTATTTGTCGCGGTTCATACACACACTCATCCGACTCACCTGTCTGATAGGCATCTACATCCCCAACACCCCTGGCGCAGTAGACGACGCCACTGCCACCACTGCGCTCTACCTTATTCTCTCCACCCTCCGCAACTTTTCCAAGGCGGAGTGGCCTCTGCACGCTGGGACGTGGAAAACCCTGATTTCCTCCAGCGACACCGACGACCTCACTACACGCACTCTGGGTATCTTCGGGTAGGCGCCATCGGTCTGCGCCTCGTGCACCTCGTCCACGCCTTCCCAATGTGTGTGGCGTACCACAACCAACACTGCACCCCCAATGTGCCCGAATACATCGAGAGCCTCGAGGAGTTATGTCGCCAATCCGACGTGCTGAGCGTGCACGCGCTCCTCCGCTCAGAAACGGTCCATCACCGTCACAGTGCGACTTTTCGCCCCTCCAACAAACACCCACTTCCACCCTCTCCCTCGGGATGGTCAGCGCCGTCCCCGACACTATGCCCGGAGCCGGGTAACGTTGTCGCTCTTGCTTCATTTGGAAACAATATGTTTGCTTTGGTCGACACTAGAAACAACAACCACAGGTCAACGACACCGCTGATACTCAGCCCTCTAGCGGACACGGCATCGCCACCACGCCGCCACGTAGTAGCAAGCATCACTCTCCACCCTTTGATCGGACTGCTCCCACCCCTAGTACGAAGGTCGCATCCAGCAATCCCAGGAGCTTGTTAAGAATGGTCCATCCACAGAACCAGTACCGGATTACGATGATGTGCCACTTGGCGGGAGATGTGGAATCCCCTTCCTGCGTCACCGTAGGCGCGGAGACACAACCATCCCACGCGGAAGATAGTCAGCCCGTCAAGGTTGACGGTTCGGCTGGTTCAAATGCCTCCCCGCCCGCTCGACCAGCTCCTCGGCAAAATAAGATATCTAGTTCTCGTCCAGGCATACACTAACCTCCTCGGATGGATTGTACAAACGATGAACCTGAAGGCTCACTGGACGTCGTTCCTGATTCAGAACCCCTTCGAGCTGGTCCGAGCACTCAGTCTCCTAGCCGCCATAGCGCTGTGCGGCGAGGTTCTCCAAAGAAGCCTTTCTGACCTTGCAGTCCGATGTCCGATATCGGATCTGAGGACATCGTCCCTGATTCTCTCGAAGTCGAAGAGAGCGAGGCGGACATTCCACTAGCCGCTGGAGCGGCTCTTAAAGAAACAAAGTGATCCGTGGCGCACTCTGGAGACGTGCCTGTTCACAGCAGGAAAACAAGGACTACAGTTCCTGCGAAGGTGATCACCTTTGACTCCATGGCTGTTGACCATAATTGAAGAGTTGTCATTACCTCGTAGACCCCATTACCTGCTCCTGCTCCTGAAAAGCAAGCTCAGAAATCTAGATAAGCATGTCCGTGGTCAGGACATAAAAGGATACACAGCCTTCACTAGCTGTGGTGTGATGGCTGCTAGCTTGATGTCGCTTCGTGTGGGGATGAATGAGCTGGAGTCGCAGGCTGTTGGAATGGGCGCTGTCAAGGAGCGACGTGGCGAAAAGCCACTACATAATTAGGGCGCAGAACTCAGCATCCACGCACACCACACGCCGTTAAATTTTCCCCAAAGCGACCGGCATTGCAGCAAGTCGCGTGATGGGTATAAGAGGTATGCATCACTTTGTCAAAAAGCAGACCAGTAAAATGACAACCATCAGTCCCGTTGTTGTTCGCTCTGGCAGAACCGCCATTCGAAGAAAGGGGTGACGAGTTACATTGACGAGACAATCGATCTTGGCCGTCAAGCTCTGGCGCTTTTCCCACTTGGAATCCATTTTTCTCTCGATACAATCAACTCGGTGGCTTGCAGGATCTCGAGGAAGCCATTGTCCTCGACATAGAGGCACTTGAGCCTTGTCTGAAAGGACACCCGAGTCACTCCACATCTTTGTCCAACCTCGCTGTTGATCTTGCTATGACCCACTCTGTGGGATGCAGGATTTCAAGGAGACCATTGTGCTTGACCGAGAGGCACTTGAGCTCTGAAAGGACACCAACCCCGAGTTTGCGCACCTGTCGGCATGCCATATGACCATCAGAGATGAAGGCAGCCCGGATGAGGCGATCCACCTCACGGCGGCGATGCAGTTTGTCGGGTTCAAGTCAGTGATCGGGACGATGTGGGCTGTGGACGATGGTGCAACGAACAAGATCACGTCGACATTTTACAAGCATATGGACGAATCTGGTCTGTTGGACTATACCCGGGCAGCGCTGGCACTGAATACGACGATGAAAGCTGCGGGTTATACCATTCGATCAGCGAATTCTCTACGTGCATATTGGTGTCTAACGCTTTGCCTTTATATCCTTGTTCTCACACTACTTTTTTCGCTCTGTACTTGCTCTCGAATGTACTATGTCTAATCTATACATGTGCTGTTACGACCCTGCATCTTCCGAGTAGGACCCAAACGATGCAATTGTGAGCTTCTCGGTGGACCATACAGACAGAGTCAGAAGTTCGAAGGTTGTTCTACGAAGGAGGCAATTTTGAGCTGATAGATGGGCATTTTCCTGGCATGCAGAAAGAGGTACTCCGAGTCGATGCCAGTGCACGAAGATCTGCCACGCGGACGCGGATGAAACGTTGATCTTGACCGTGGCTGCATGTCAATGCGCTGGGAGATGCGGATCAAAGATCCGCTGGCGGAGAGTGCGTCTCTATTTGCGGAGAATGCTGCATCGTCACTTGAGTGAACAGAGTGTGAATGAGGATGACACTCTTCCCGTTACAATCGGACGGAACCTACTCACGTGGTTCTGTTTCGACACCCGAGCCCTTTTCTCGTTCAGCGGTAACATACCTATATTTGATCCTGATTTCCATCACTGCCATTGCGCCTGTGCACATCCTAGACGTCCGAGCACTTCGAACGCTATATTAAGTTATGCAGCGTTGGAGATATGGTGTGCGCAGTCGGCGTGCCAAAGAGGTGGAATCGGCGCGCGGGAGTAGACCGGTGTCACGGATCTCAGTGAATGCGAGCTGGCCTTGTGTGCCCATGTTGAGCGGCCTGGTGATGTGCTTGGCGACGAAGGCCGGCAGGGTAAAAATGCAGTCGTGGAATGAGGCAACGATCTGGGAAAACCCTTTGAGGTCCAGAATGTCCTTGATCATGTGGGCCGGAAGCGTCATTTCGATATCGACGTATTGACTCACCCAAGACGCAGTGCGAGTTTGAGGAGGTACGAGGCTGCTTTCTTCACATCATCGGAGAACGAAGGAAGTTCGGACAACTGATGACTGTGACATATGCACATGATGGGATCAGGTTTGCCGAGCCAGCTTTACGGAGGTCAACGCCCATGCTGAGCTCGGGAAGATCCGAGCTCAGGAATCAGTGTTGATTGACGATCATATACAAGTACATTGTCCGAGTCAGCGCTGGGTCTGAAGTGAGGAACTCGCATGGGGTGCAAACCGTTTGATTCGATTGTCCCGAGTAGTTTGCAGTGAGGCGCTGTGGCGACGCGACTAGGTTCTTCGGAGGGCGGACTGCAAGATCTTGATCTAGGTCGGTTATCACTTGGGAGACGAAGCAAAGGAAAGAAAATGCTCACCAAAAATGTATCGCTGGTGATCTACTGAACCAGGCAAGCGCTAACAGAGCATTCGTCTCCAGATGACCAAACCACCCAACCCGGACTAGATGATCTTCCAGACCCCAAGTCGGAAGCATTGCTGTTATTGAGGAGAATCTCAGTTCTGGGCAAGTATCATTGTATCAAATGTGACACTCCAACGTACAAGTAAGAAAGGTAAGCAATGAGCGGCGAATCCCAAGGACTACCACCTTGCATCACAATCCTGACGGCACGTTAGCACACATACCAAACCAGGGGTAGGCAACGAAAGCCTACAGATTTTTTACTGTCGTCCGCTTCATATGAGGCTGCAATCCGTGACCACGTCACACTGGCTTTTAGCCCGTTGTACCCATCGCTGTCATTATGCGCGCCGATTGAGATGAATAGGCAACACTGCTAGCTCACCTGGCATGCTAGTTGACGACCACAAAACCTGGTTTCATCTGCTTGATGTCTAATTGGATGTTTTCACTCAAATGTCTGTGACAGTAAAGTGGATGTACGGACGAGTTAATCAGAAGATACTGACATGAGAGCATACAGGGAATGATGATGACGCCTCTCCTCACGGAATAGCTACCAAGCATGTACAGCAACGGTCGAATATCAGGTAGTCTAATTTCGACGGCGAGCTGATTGCAGAGACGGGTTTCTCTTCATGGAAGGGACTAAAACGGGCACGAGATAGTCGGTTACGATCCTCTCTGATGGAGAGCATGCTGGCAAGGTTAGCGAGATTCGAAAGTGGCGTACGACAGCGTGCAATTTAAATTCTTTAGGGCCGGGAAGCCTCTACTTGGCCCAGCCACTCACTCTCTCCTGCTCCAGACCTAACCGTGCGCTTCTCTCATCGACTCCGGGCATACTCCGGGCGCCCACTCCCAAATTTGCGCGTGTCGCTCCCCAGCACTGATGAGGGAATCCGGCGTGGGGACGGGTATTGTTCCCGTCATGTCCGCCATCCTGCGCCCCGGCGACGTTCGATGTCTCGGAGAAGGCTGGCTCTATCGTGACCACAGATCTAGGTATGTGCAGATCACTACATATGCAACCTACCTCCAGTTCCACTCATGCTCTCATACAGTCTCTGCGATGCCCATCTTGAAACACAACGTCACCCCCAATCATAAGTGAGCGTTGCTCGTTTTTTACTATGCAGCAGGTGATTTACATCTTCGAGGCGTCGAGTGAGTGCCCGTTGATGATGCCCAGGAGTATTGAAATGCTCAACAGAGTCAGACCCATGGCATTCCTGACAGAGCTCGCGACGACCACGACAGCGCACAACTTGAAGATCGTCATATTTTCTGGCAACGACGATACTCTTGTCTCACATTTTGATTCTCAGAGTAGGTCCATTCCCGCGCTTGTCCTTGTACCTAGATACCTAGCTAACCCGCGCATATAGTTGCCATCCAAGTGCGATATTGTACATTTTCTCCCATCCCTCACGTGTCTGACGTTTGTCATTACCTAGAACACGACGTTTGGCAGTATCCAAGGTTTCACGTGCAAGCCAGAGACACCATGGTGGAATGGCGCGGGCGAATTTGGTGGTATCCTTCACTAGGAACGTGGATGGACTATGTCCTTGTTGCTAATGCCGGACACCTCTTGTCGTATAATAACCCCGTTTCGGTAAGGCTCCTTCCTTGGGTGCTCCCTCTCGTTGATATCGTCGTTAGGGTCTCACTCTTGTACGAGAGTTCATCTTTGGAAACGTATCCTCGCTGGGAAGCGAGGTGATGACCGGCCAAGCAGCTATTTATTATGGTCAAGCTACGACCGCATCCAGCCATATGCGATGGTCCTGGAGTGCCCTCCATCTCTACCGCGACTGTGACTGCGAAGAATGGAGCGAGTTACAGAACGTTGTCAGGTTCTGGGTCGAGTAGGGAATTTGGGGAAGCTTACTAGCGATTGCGCTTGAAGTGCTAGCAGGGTCGCTGTGGACTGAACTGGTAGGTCGAATTGTTGCATGCTGTTAATTATAATTCCACACATCTCCTCACTCGCAAGCGTATCGAGATGAAGTCTTCTTGCGCAGCTTGATCGACGGCTCCACGAACTCGGCAAAAGACGAGCGGGCTTAGTCTAGTGGCATCGCATCCCCGTGTATGATCAAGAACAACAAAACCGCAGAGAGTGGGACACACCTAGCTACAAACCGAGTTCGATGGCGCCTTGGCCGAGATCCGCAAGCACGTCACCACCAATGACGGCGATCCCTTCCCAGCGTCACACACGTCCATCCGTGTCATCCTCGCGTCGGTCCTGAGATCGCGGTCCACATCGCGCAGTACGGCCTCGAAAAACGCCCGTGTGGGCTTTCCGACGACGATCCCGGATGTCTGTGTGGCATCTTCAAGTGCGTTCACGAATGGCCCGGGGCCGAGGCGGCGCGCGTGATCTGGTTCGTGGGGGCTTCTGGGCCTCCACCATTGTCATTGACTTCGTTGACACCTTCGTACCCTCTTTGTCGGATCAACCGGTTCGCCCAATGCTACACCTGTGCGCCCGCCTGTGACTTCTGTGGCCTCAACACTCTACTCGCTCCCTCTCCTTCCCGCAGTGCCCTCGGGCTTATCAGGTGGCCCGCCCATTGTGCCTCCAGGATCCTCCGACGGTCTTGCTGGACTCGTCTAGGACCGTCGTGGTCTCCATGTCCGTTGGATGGTTGCATGATTCACTTCATGTACTCGTACTCGTCTTTGTTGACCGTTCTGTCTCACGTACAGTCAGCTCAGTGCTGTGGCACTGCTGCAATCACTCGACTAATATATTTGGGTGATTATAGAGTACGCGAGGTCCTGCTGATGCGTTCACCCAATCATGGTATATTGAAACTACGTTTTCGTGGTAGTCACGTGAGCACGGCTGTCCATAGTCCACTGTTGCCTACCAGGTTCGGGCATTGGCGGGTATGATCGCTCGAGTGAGCCTGCTTCCAAAAAATTCTTCTCAGTCGATAATAACCACAGGTTTCAAGGTCAGGCTACTTCTTCCGGGAAACGACGAACAAATACCCTTATAAGATAGTACCGTTCCTCTGGTTTGTACGCATCTGGCGCCTTCAGTGCTTTCGGGTTGTACTCGAAAACAGACGACAACGATCCGAGCTTGACAAGGCCTGCGAGCGTCATCAGTCGGGCCAGTGACGAAGGAGTCTGAAAAGAAGGCAGAATACACGGAGTTAGCGAAAACATTCCAGAAGACGGTCGGAGTAACGTTCATATACATTTCGTCGGGGTATGGTGAGAGATTTCCAATCTGATTGTCTCGACGCTATTTGACTTGGCCTTTACAGGGACACCGTGTCATCTGTTGGTATCAACAGCGGCAAGCTGTTGCCGTGGACGACAACCTCCTCGTTCGCCTACCCCTTTATCGCTTGCCCAACCCGCTCGCACCTGGGCATACGTGCCGCGCCTATGCATTTCCCCTTCGAACTCATCGAGACAAGTCGCCGTCGAACTCCACGACGGCCCTAGCCCACTCTTGTTGACTTGCGAGCGCTTGCACAATGCGCTCAGCTCCAAGTCCAACAAACACCCGTACTCCCGCTTGTTCTACTCCACCTTCGACACTTCTGCTCCTTCCCGTCGTCCCGGCTCCTTGGACGTCGTCAGTCTCTCAAACAACTTCCGCGATCGCCACAATGCCCTCGAGCCCATCCGTTGCAGACGTCCATGCAGACAACGTCCTCGAAGCGTTCCAGTGGACGGCCTTTTCCATGCTGTTGGAAAACAACGGCAAGAACTGCTGCCAGCTCGACGCAGCCGGTCTGCATGACTTTGTAGACACATTCGTCCGCGAATCGCCTCTACGAAAACAGCATCGATGGTCAGCCTGCGGAGAACAAGCTCAACTCACTCGCACTCTGGGTCTCATGTTCCGCCGTTCCAAGTCACACGCCGGCCTTAGCCCGTGGGAGGATCAGAACGCCCCCAACGCTGCCGTGCTCATGTACACCAACTTATCGGACTCTTGCGTCAGCAGGTCAAGCTCACGCATCGCATGCATGGGATCTTTGGAGGGCCCCGCAGATTCTCGGTATCTCGGTGGACCCAAAGGTTGCCAAAATTCAGGACCCTTGCCGCGAGAGGCGACGGTTTGGTCCCATGCACATTGACGGGCAATACGGATGTTCCTAGAGAGGAAGAAGGTGATGATGGACGTGACTTAGGGCCCAAGGAGCAGGATGGTCATGTCTAGCACACATTAGGACAGCGCGCAAGCGAGAAGCGAAGAACGCACAGGTAGACACGTTGAACGGCAGCCTGAACCCGAAGAAGGTTTCCTCTGAGAGCTCTGACGCGGCATGTGAGAAGCGAGTAAAGTAGCTAAGGGACAAGAGCAAGGATGGGTTATTGACGATGGCGCGCAAGATGTGCTTTTGGATCCTGTGAGTCAGGCTTGTCTTTGGCGATGAGTCAGTCGAGCTGAACGAAATTACACGAATGCACCCAGACGAAGCCGACGGCGAGGCCGCGTCGCATGCCATGCTTGCACTTATCCCAAGCAGGTGTGTACAGCGACGGGTCTGTGTATAGCCTGTAGGCGCTGACGACGACGTAGGATGGCGGGAAATTGAGACGAAGAGTTGCTCGCTGGAGATTGGCGGGTACTTGATCGGGGTCAAAGGTGTTGGTTGCCATTCAAGTCGTCGTCGTCGTTTGAATACGCGCCACCAACGTGCGGATCGGGCGGAGCGTCTTCGCTTCAAACGGACGATTTTTATAAGCCATGAGGCTCTTCTTGCCAAGAACCTCCCCACCAATGAGACGCCGCCTCAATAGAGAACCGCCGGACAACGTTCAAGTCGTCAACATCGACCTCAGTGGTGCGTAGTCACATCATCGCGCTCACAATGTCCTCACACAGGCCTTGATAGTCGTCAGAGCTGATTTACCTGCCATTGCGAGCGACTGGTCCAAATGTTTCATCCAAATCCACGTCGACGGCGGTCCAAATCCTGTCCAAACAAAACCAACGAAAAAGGCGGGGCGACATGAATGGGACGAGCGGTTTTCCTTGTGAGCACCTCGTATTGCGTTCTCGAGGTCTTTCTCGTCATGTTACACAGACCAGCGCGATCTGAGACGATTCTTCACTTCGAGTTGAAGCGGAAGGCCAAGCTATGGCGTCAAGAGTCACTCGCCTTTGCGAATGTGTCCATATCAGAGCTCTTGGTGATTCAACAGCGGTCTCAAGGTATGCGAAAAACCATGCATCGAGTTGTTTGGATGGTGACTGTACGAGTCGGACCAGATCAAGTTTTTCCGATATCCCTTCGGCCTCGAAAGGAAAACCAGAATAGGAATGGCGACCACTGGCGACTTCTGCCAGTGACTCGACTACATGCATCTGGAATCCTCCCGGAGTTGGTGGAACTGCCACGCGTCGAGAGCGCCGACAGTTGTATGGCCGGTCTCGTGACAAGTTTAGAAACATTCATGGCGGTCAGCGATGCCATTGCCGAGGTACAGTGGTCATTGTGGAACGGATCATCAACTCTGACTCTGCGCATATAGCTGCATCCAACCACGAAAATAGCGTGGAAGGCGGCATCTGCGGTTTACTTGGTACTGGCCGTGTGCTATCGTCCTTTACGCCATCTGACATACCACATAGATTATCAAAGCTCAAATGGACAGAGAAGCAAAGCTTGACGACCTCGTTGTGCTGATGAGGGACTCTTATGCATTCGTCGAAAGTATCGGATCCTTTCCAGAGAAGATACCAGCCCTCGAAGGAACGATCCATAGGTTGCTGTTACAAACAGTTGAATGTACCATGTTCATTCGCCAGTACAGTGGACATGGCTTTGGAGGTATCACTTTTTCTTCAATGTCTCTTTACAGCCCACTAAACGACTTTTATTCAGCAAAACTGGCGCTTGGTGCACGCACAAACCGCCAAATCGACTCTTTCATGCAGAGCTTTACTGCACTCAAGCAATCCTTGGAGACCGGTACATCAGTACAAGCAGCGCTCGTTTGTTTTCGTCTCGACGAAAATGTGAACAAACTACGTCAGTACCGTCTACTTTTTCGACCGACGTCGCTGACGAGACCTCATCCAGTGAATACACAAACACTATTGAAACTCGGCCCCGCTGACATGGACGACACGGCACGATCCGAATGTCTCCCGAACACCCGGATGGACATCCTAATGGAAATTTTCGCGTGGATCGCTATGCCAGACACGAAGCACACTGTTTACTGGTTGCATGGCTTTCCGGGCTCAGGCAAGAGTACCATCGCCACTTCCGTAGCCAACATCTTCTGAGATCTCCGCCGACTCGCTGCATTTATTTTTCACGCGTGGCGTCGCGGCACAAAACGATCCTGCGCTGCTCGTGCGCACATTGGCTTATCAACTCGGTGAATTTGACCCTCGCCTCGGTAACGCTATTGCCAAGGCCATTGAAGAGGTACCAAGCATCAGACAAACCTCCCTTCGCTGCCAGTTTCAAACGCTTGTCGTGGAGCCCTTCGCCAGCCTCAAGGATTGTCTCGGAGAAGGTCCCATTCTGATAGTGATTGACGCGCTGGATGAATGCGGACGGTCCGGTGCGCGGGAAGAGCTCCTCAGGGTCCTCGCATCAGAGAGTCCACAACTACCACCAACGATTCGCTTCTTCATCACGAGTCGTGCGGAGAGCGACAACCGTAGCGCATTCGCCATCCACCCCCACATATTCTTTCGCGAAATCGACATCAAGTCGCACGCAAACGAGCAGGACGTTCGGACGTACATCCACCACCGAATGGTCCGCATCTGGAAACAAAACGAATGGCTAGAGCCCCCCACCGATTGGCCTGGACAAGCACGGACCGAGGCTCTTGCGCTCCGAGCCTCTGGGTTGTGCATTTGGGCTTGCGTGTCTGTACATCGAAAAGGGGCAGGATCCAGAGGAGAGGCTCTCCAAGCTCGTGCAATCGGACTTGTATGCGGACGCCGAAGCAGCGCTCGATGCCATTTATATCATCGCTCTTGAGTCCGCGGGGAAGTGGGACGATATCGCGTTCACTGCCGGCTTTCGCGAAATCATGGGGCTGGTCATCGTCGCGGAGAACCCCCTTACGGCGCATACAATCGACCTCTTGAACGCTGGTCTGGACGACAGTCGGCAACGGCGGCGACAGTGTCTGCACACGATCAGACATCTTGGGACGGTGCTGCAATGGGCACAAGACAAGCCTATATGCGTGATGCATCCCAGTTTCGCGGACTTCATCATGGAGAGGCGGAGGTGTGGCTCGGATGCGTGGTTTATCGATCTTCCGGCGCACCGTTTACGCGTCGCGAGGCTCTGTATCGCGCACTTGGGGAAGGTGTTGAAGAAGAATATACGTGGACTGAAGTTGTCGACATCGGATTGGAAAGCGGACCTTCCAGAAGACGTCGTATAATCCCGCTGGGCATCGGACAGATCACCTGTGCGAGTCGGAGACGCACGGCGATGAGGCATTGATCGAAGAAGTCTACAATTTTTTGCGCATTCATTTCTTGCATTGGATTGAGGTGATGACCGTAATGAAGAAGGCAAGACAAACAATCGGGTTGATGATCCGACTGGAAGAATGGATCAATGTAAGTGCCCACCGTTGCCCTTTTCCCCGCTCCGCCTTCTGAGGCGAATTGGCTAGGAAAACTACCCGAACCACGACGCACTTGCAAAGGATGCCGTCCGGTTTTGCCAGGCATTTACCCATGTATACGAACAGCACCCACTTTTGGTCTACCAGAGCGCCCTTCCATTCACTCCGACGGCAACCACGGTGTTCCAGATGTTCAAAGATGACCCAGAGGTGCCCGTCATCACCGGTGGGTTCCGAGAGCGTTGGCCACCGCTCCTCATGGAATTCGGTCCGCAAGGAAGCGATGGCGCTGCAATCTCATGCTCGTCCGACGGCCGATATATCGCTTCCACGAATGCACGCAGCATCTTTGTCTGGGACGCGACATCGGGGGAACTCGCCTCGAAAAAACCCATGCGAGCGATCGAGTCCGAGTTCAAGGTCATCGCGTTTTCTCCCAACAACCAACACATCGCGTCCGGATCGGCTGATGGTGGAGTGAGGTTGTGGGACGCGATGTCTGGGGAACAGCTGGGTGGCGCGTTGGAGCACCATGCTGAGGCTGTTTATGGCCTCGTGTTTTCCGGCGATGGAGGCGTGCTCGTGTCGGCCTCGAAGGATCACACTATCATCGTATGGGATGCTACGGACAGTTCGAGGGTTCATCCTCCTTTGACAGGTCACCAAAAGAGCATTCTTGCTCTCACATTTTCCCCCGTTGGGTCGCACTTCGCGTCGGGTTCCCGGGATAGGTCCATACGGATATGGGACGCAGTGACCGGCAAAGAAGTCACCGCGCCCATTATCTATCCAAGGGGTGCTGTCACCTCCCTCGCCTACACCCCGGATGGGAACAAGATCCTCTCTGGCTCCGACGACCGCACCGTCCGCGTCTGGGACGTCCACGCAGGGACGGAGTTATTCGCCTTCACAGGACACAACAGCGGCGTGTTCTCCAT
>JBBPOC010000667.1:0-14745 GCA_038091235.1 Tylopilus rubrobrunneus | reverse complement strand
CGTCCAGTTGCTCGCCATGTACGTTCTACTTGGCATTTAGGCATTTCAACTACTCTCATCCACTAATCCATCTAGGATTATCACGGCAGATATGTACAGCATCCGAGTACGTCCATGACGCCCCGTGCCGCGTGTATGCTGTCATCTATTAGAACAGGATCGCGGATTACCTCAGGCCTTCACCAACATCTCACAAGGAGTGAGTTCTCCATCGCAGGCTCTTACCACATTTCTGCTCACTGCATCGTGTAGCTTGGCTTGGGTCTCGGTGGACCCATTGGTGGCTTGTTGAGCGATTTGTGTGTCTTTCGTTGTCAATGTCAACTTACTCCACAAGGCTAACGGCGCTGCAGGTTTGGCTGGCGCGTCGCATTCTTGTGCCAGGTACCGCTTTTCGTCTTGGTGACGACCCTTATCACGTATACGCTGCGTTATGTAACACCAGTGAGTCGTCTATCGTGTCAGTTCGCACACACATCGAACCGATTTTACAGGGTAAGGGTCAAACCGCAAAAGAGGTTCTAGCTAGAATCGACTTTGGGGGTTGCATTACCCTCTTTTTGACGGTCAGTTTGATTCCCCGTGCCCCTTGTGCTCGCCTGACTGCTTTCATACAGATCGGATCGTCACTTACTTGGCTCAGTGCGAAATTCAACGAAGACCTACCTGTTCGTCCATTGTATATCCTCGTTCTCTTGCTCACCTTCCTCACAGTGGACGCACAGTCACGTTATCGCTCCACTGATCCTCTCTGCAATTTTTTTCATCCTTTTTCTTCTCATCGAATGCCTGATCGCCCCCGAGCCTGTCCTCCCGCCGTGTCTCTTGCGTCAAAAAGTACCCCTCTTGGTGGGACTAAGCAACTATTTCGTGTCGGTTTGCAATTTCTCCGTCATGTATTTTGTTCCGTTGTGGTTCCAGACGATTCCTTTGGACTCCGCCACCATTGCGGGTACGCTTCGCCTTTACCATATAGTGTCCTGTACTTCAATGTTGCCATGTATTTGTATTGCGCACAGGCCTGCATTTACTCCCAGATAGTCTTGCCATGGGATTTGGCTCGCTATTCGCTGGGTATGTTCCCCTCTTTGTATTATTACATTCCTGCAGCTTACCTTACCCGTCCACTCTAGCTGGCTCATACATCGCACGGGCAAGTACAAGTTGATTAACCTCGTCTTTGGTATCCTCCCGCTGTGTGGTGTACTTCCCCTCGTCTTTTTGCGCGAGGACTCGGGCTTCGTACAAAAATGGCTGAGTGTCGTACCAATTGGGTTCGGAAACGCGGTAGTGTTTCAGACGGTATTGAGTATGTACCTTTACATATCTGGTTTCCTTGCTCGTTCATGCTTCGTCTGGGATAGTTGCATTGCAGGCTCACTTGACGGGTATGTTTCAATGGCTGACATGACGTGGAGTCGTCCACGCTGAACGCTGACATGTAATTGACAGAGACTCAGATGGCGTTTGGGACGGCATTTGGCCAGTTGTTTAGAGGTCTCGGTAGGTTTCCCTCTCTCGACTCATAGGCGCCGCATTCTCATGACCCTGCGCGTGGATAGGACAAACTTCGGGCGTCGCCATTGCCTCTGCAGTGTTCCAATCCCGCCTCCAAACTGAACTTTATCGGCGTATTCATGGGCCTGATGCCGCAAAGGTGCGTCTTGCGGGCTCTTTAATCGTTTGCATAGTACATATCAACAAGTTATTTCCCAAAAACGGAACCTATCCCGGATGCGAAATTCGAATACGACGAAAAAGATCATTGCTGCCATCAGGCACTCGCTCAGTCTCGTTTCCGTACTACCCGACCCCCTCCAGCGTCAGGCACGTGATGCTTATGCAGCTAGTCTTAGAACGGTGTTTATCGTGGCTGCGTGTTCGACGTTGACGGCGTTTCTCGTTCGGCTGCCGGTGCGTTACTTGTTCGTTACCTCACGTTTTGTTCGCTTTGTGATTCCGATTATCATCCTTTCCACAATTTCCCCTTCTCCACTCGGTTTCTTCTTCGTTGAGGTATATTGACGCGTTTTTTTTAGATCCCAGAAAAGGCGATGGATGAGCACGGATACGGGGAGTCGGAACCTGAGTCAGAGTCAGAGACGGATAGGCCCATCACGGGCGCGTGTCACGATGATTCTTGTCACGGCGGTGACATGACATGGGGGTGGGGATATGAAACACGAACAGAGCCGGTCGTTGGTGCACTCGAGGACCGCAGACCCGGCACATCACGGGAAGTGCACGTGGTCTGTCGCTAGATGTTGGGGAGCCCTTGAGATGGCCAGCTTTTTTGAGACGAATAGAACGTTGATGGTAATTGACCATCTTGGACGCTTTACAATACCTACAAATATTGATTAGATAGCACGTCATTCATGTTGTATATGTATTTTTTAGCACAAGACAGACTTGGATTGATGTTCATGTAATATAAAACGACTACTGTCAATGGCCTGCTTCTATTGGCATCAGGAAGGTTGTCGCAGCACTACAACCTTCTTGAATGTCGAATCTGCTTCTTCAGGGTCGTTGCCCTCGTGCAGACGCTCAAATCGAGCAAGGATGCAGTTAGCCAGGCCAGTCAAAAACTTGGGGTCACCGACCGTGACCATCAGGCTCGCATGAGACGGGGCGCCTCCCATTGCAACGAAATGGCTCGCTCCAGCCTGGGATCGCTTGGCTGGGTATGGCGCTCAAAACGAGCGACTGCGCTCGATCACCCGTGAGCGCGACCGGAAAGCTGAACGGCCTCGCTATGCAGAGAAATCGCCTGCGCCAGGTCGTTCAGTTCAAGTTTACCGGTGTGCGTGAACCGTCTACTGAAGCACACCACAAGTGCCCCCGGGCGACCATTGGATTTGTCGGGGTGGCAATCGGGCGTGCGCGTGAGGTCGCATCCCGGAGCCTTGCAACGGCACTCCCGAGGTCGAGTTGGCAACGAGGTGCTCAAAACAGACTCTCAAAGCAGTGCCAACTTGAAGACCGCTGAGACAGGTATGCTTGTCGCGGTGGCCACGAGGAGTGGTATCCCCTGAGTGGCCTGGGGGAAATCGTGATGCTCTGTGAAGCATAGCGTTGCAGAGCAACTCGTGTCTTTTTTTTGAGAGAGAGGGGCACAATGGTATCTGGCAGCTGGCAAGCTGCCTACTCTAGCTAGTAGCCCCAGGCACATGGCGCACCGGCGGGGGTCCAAGTCATCACCACTGAAAAGGCACTACTCTGGGACTAAAGTACTAAAGGCCATTACTCCAGGCCAGGTCCCAGTTCAATACCCACTGGCACTAAAACCCCTTGGTGGTTTTTGCAGGATTCAAGTCCAAGCCTGCAACTTGGGACACAAGCTGGCACCTGCCGAAGCAGACCCAGGGGAGGTGGCATATCCGCTAAGTCTAACCCACTGGGCCCCTCACAGAGCAATGTCTTGGACGAGCGTAAGTAAAGCAGCGCGGTGCTCACGAGAGATGGTCACGGTTGCGTGAATGATCAATCCAGCGATGACGGTGTGGATGCCCTGCTGTGGCTGCGGCTTGGCGTGACGACAGTGAGATGTGCTGCAGGACAGAGTGCTCAGCAGAGACGCCCTGGACACTCTGCTCTGGCATGCTCTGGCACAATTACAGGAGACGTATCTTTTCGCTGGGGGAGCTGAGCCTTTCGTGGGAACTGTCTTTTAGAGGCAGGCAATGCCAGTGGTGGTGAGATCTTTAAATGATTGCTTACCCGTTTCTCAAAGATGTTTCTTGGTCACTTTAAGCACTTGAAATCTCCATTCGCAACCACATTTAAACAGGTGGTGTGAGTGACTGCAGGTGAGTGCGGGCGCGTACCCTGTAGGTAGTCGAACGAGAGAACGTCCCAATACGAGACAAGAATGGACCGAAAAGGAAATTTTATGTCAGACATTTGTACTTGAGTAAGTATGTACGATTTGCAAATGACCTGCAAGCAAGTGGCATTGACAGTGAGGCACGAGCAGTCACAGACTGCTGTCTTCGGCCGAGCGTAGGTAAGCAGGTAGCGCGCGCCCTTTTTCCGCGCTGCCACCACCTCGCTGGCCCCGGTCTAGCTACGCTGATTATATACTCAGTTTCCTTTTTCGGACATCGCGGTGGTAGACACGCGCGTCACACGCTCCTCTCTCCTCCAGTCTCGTACCACGTCGACTGGAGGTGAGCCACTCTACCTAACTCTATTACATAGATCCCTTACTCACCTGTACATAGTTAATCCTTACTCTACAGGTGAATATAGAGTCTCGTACCACGTCGACTGGAGTATAACCCCTCCTACAGACGACGTGCCCCAAGAAGAATGAATATATTCGAATGTACTCGTATTCTTGTACGGCACTAGCGGTGGCGGCTTTTTTCCGTGCCGCTTCCTCGCTCGTCCAGTCGTGCTCCGAATCACTCAACCGCTCGCCCTCATTTTTGTCACACCCACCCACCACGGGTAACGGTAGTACGGGTACGGGTACGGTATGGCGCTAGCCAGGAATCGAAACATGACGCATTTTTCATTTTCGAGAGGAAAATAAATATATTGGATCGTAGTAGAGCACATAATCATGAGTACTGTATCATTTCATTCGATTCGTCTGTTCCAAGTCAACACCACTCCATGCGCTTAATGAAATTAGCATTACGATTATCGATCAAACAGTATCTTGCTTGAATTCAATGGTAAATGACCACTGGGTATATTGGCACGTCCCCAATTTCCTGATGTTGAGGCATGGAAATTTGGTCAACTGTTCGGCATTTAAACTGAGTCGCAACATCTTTGTCACTGGCAAGCAAACTGACCTTCATAGCCCCTTCGCCTCAGAACGTCCAGTTTCTCAGAGAGAATAGTCGTAAGGAGCATAGCGTCGCTAAGGTTGACTCTGCGAAATAGCACACGGCACAGAGAAACTGCGATCCTTTCCTGCTCGTGAGTGCCCAACACCGAAGGGGAGACCACAGAGACGTACTCATACTTATCTGTCTCTGCGCTAGGAGAAACCCACAGTTGCACTCTCCCTTGATCGACCATTGCCATCGCGGATACTTCCTGTGTCCTTGTAGTTGACTTGCTAGCGACGGTGAGGGTTGTAGAAACAGACAGACGCTCCCACAACCTGACGTCGATGCAACCCGCAATAGAAGCCCAGTTATCGGTGGGTTCGCGAGAATAGTATAAGAATATTGGAACTCTCTGCAGCACGATGTCTCGGAATTTAGAACACCTCGCCATGTCCGGAATTTCCTTGAAACCATTACACTTGTGGTGTGCGACGGTGCTCAGATAAGGGCACCCAAGTATTGCGTAAAACTCTAATGCATCCGATCAGTAAAACATCTGAAACATTGTACTGTCCCTTGCCTTCGAGTCCGGGAGGCATTTTTCGTGGTGCAATGACGAGCGAGTCATGGAAAAGTTGATAGGCAGCCTCATCGTCAACAATGACGATCTCACTAGGTCCCTTTAATATATCGACTTCCTTCCCACTGCCTGGGTTTGTAGATCTTTCACGTCGTACACCCAGCAATACGGGTGCAAACATCATTTTCCCCAGAGTATCGCCAGAAATGCGAGTGCGCCAGACAGCGAGTTCGCGTAACTCTTTCAAATACCTGTCCTTTCCGGTCAGCAGCAGCCCAGATACTTTATACTTTTCTTACCTTTCGCGTCCGCCCGCGAACTCCCAAAATTCTGAAGGTCTGTCGAGCAAGCTCTTGGCTCTATCCTCTTCGGAAGGTTGATGCTTCGCATGGCAATCCTCTAGAAACCGGCGTGCCTCAGGGCCGAATTCCACAAAGTGAAATAGCTTCGAATAGAAATTGTCCTTCGCCTTTCCCAAGTAGCATTCAACAGGAGTCAAGTACTTCTTCATCGTCCCAGAAATGATTTTTGGGACTATCCGTAGTTCAGACAGTGTATTCAGTTCGTCTTTCGTAAAGACTGGAACATAATCAAGTCATTTGCTGGACCGAGATAAGGAGGTCGCTTACTTGAAACATGCTCAGACAATGTTTTGAACCACCGACGGGCTGTTTCTTCGTTGGGGGGTGGTGTTTTCTCCAATAGGCGGACAAGCGACGAAGCGGATGGGTCTTGCTGTACGCCAAGCTCTTTAATGTTGCTTCTCAGACGCTTATCGTGTATGACCGAGAATCCGAATGTCTTCCAACAGTCGTCCAGGAATACCTGTGGCAAAGTTTTGTCAAGGATTACGTCAGAGCCTGAGAGGAAATTCGAGTACATCTCCAGGTTTCTCCAGACAGGGACCTTCCGTGCCCTCTGCGGGTATAAAGGCAGTGTCTCGAAAGTTTTCAATATTGTAATCCAAGTATAGCGATCGAAGTTCGCCACATAGATATGCGAAGGCCTTTGTCCTGATTTCGTTATCCTCGGACGTACACAGTTCTTTGATCAGCTGCTCTAGCGGAGGGTGGCGACACAAACCGAGGTGGTACAGAACCTTGGCTTCACAAGAACGTATTAATCACATTCCCACCTTGAAGAGTCGACGATTTACCTTCAGGGGATGTGTCCTGCCACTCCGATCTCCCTCTCCGATCAAGGAGGGGTAAATGAAGTTGTCGGAAAATGGCTAGTGGTGGGTAGAGCTCATCCGCACGAAAAAGGTCTTGCTCGGCGCCTTCCTTGGTGAAAGCGGAGGACGATCTCAGCTTGGATACAGCTTCGTCACCAAGATCGTTAGCCACTTGGACGAGATGATCAATAAGCTCCGACGTGCTCCACTTTCTTGTGTGCACCATCCTGTCAATACATTGATGAGCAATCAGTTTGAGGAAACCACGTATAAACTCACTCTTTCAAAAGCAATACAGGAGGAAGATGTCGCTTAACCCCGATAGTTGCGAGGAGCTGCAGCATGTCCTTGCTTATTCCCTCGCTGGAAGAAAACCGGACCACTGGTAGATGTAGGTCATCAAAAACAGCGATGTTCGGGGTGGGAAGATACGAGTCCTTTGGGTAGCGAAGGCCATCCATTGCCGGGATACACTTCTCGTTCCCGAGTATCTCCTGGGCCAAACGGCGTATCTCTTCTGACGACGCCCATGCCGAGGAAACGGCATGCAATACGTGTTCTGCCCATTGAATCGAGTGAGCGAAGTCATATTGCGGATGATCGGATCTGATGTCTGAGCGAGAAATGTATCGTAGCCATTCGGCAAAGGTGAACTCTTTCCAATTGAGCCTTGCAAGACCTCGAGGATTGAATAACTGTGTGATTTTGCGGGGGAGGAGAGACGATGGCAGCGGTCCTTCTGATGGGATATGGGCTCCGAAACCGTCGGGATTGATGAAATGCTGTATACAGGACAGAGAAGTCACTGTTCCGGGGGAAGCATAGAAACGAGCTGTACGTAGTAGCTCCTGTATTCCAGTCGAAGCACGGTCAATATGCCATCGGAGACAGGCAACCAGCCCCACTTCATCCAGTATATGTAGGCGCAAATCCTCCAAAATATCCGATTGTGTTACGCTTCCGATGACTTTATTGGCCAGAAGGGCGCGGATAATACCCATGTTCGCATCCTCGGCGTCTCGTGAAAGCATCGGTGTGTGCTTCAGGAAGTTGTCGCAGAGCGGATCAAACTTTCTGATAACCGAAGCACAACGGACGCCAACGGAGGAAAGAAGTCGAGGGGGTAAGGTAGAGCATCCATAGAACGAGCCCTCGAGCGCTTGCGCGACCTTCTGCGAAGGCGTGGAGGGGTGGAACGTGAAGAATCTGAGGACATGGCGAAAACGCTCATGTAACTTCCCAAAATCCGGTATTGGTTGGAGATTGGAGTCGTTGCTGGATCCGGTTGCACCCTCCCATAGGTCTTGGATAGCGGTAAGCTCCCACTCGTAAACGGCACGTGAAAGGAAACCTCCGATATACAACAGTTCTTCATTCCAGACTACGGAATTCATCAGTATCGCTTGACGCCATCCTACTTGAAGACACGTACTAGCGGTGTATGGATCACTTGGGGTCTTGTCAGTAGCTATTACACCCTCGTCATCGTGGAAGACGTACTTACACCATCTCTATCGATTCGTGCTCGACAGCAGGAATAAAGGGTGCTTCCATATGGCCACCAATACCTGTCGTTTGACTAGTGGAATGACCCTTGGAGTCCGTCAGTCAGTCGAGAAGAAAACAAGGGTGATTGAGTACACGAACAATAAATATCCTTGAATGCCGTGCCCTAGAGTTTTCGATCATTATAAATGTTGTCACGGCACGCAGGAATTTACGGACCCATCTAAATCTGCACGAAGTCCTTGAGAAATAGTCTTTAAAGCTTCCGTTTCTTGGCTCGCAGATGTCAGATCGTAGTCGTCTTTTCCGGTCTAAACATAGTTGATTGGTAAGCGCTTAGCATCACATGGCTGGTCTAAAAAACCCACATATACTAGACTATAGTGGACCCGAGAAGGTAACGACTCCTTGCCAGTACACCGTTTCAGCCCTTGAGAGACTCTGCGGTCCACCTTGACATGCACATCGGCAATGAACACAGTTAGGCCCAGTGTCGCGGTGTAAGGACGGTTGAGATGTATTTTAAGGAGCGGGGGGGCGGTGGTTTCGAGAGGATACTGGTCTTCCGTTGAGCGGTCAAACCCCTTCAACGGTTCTGGTGCCTGAGCCAAAGATACTTCCTCTGCTTCGATCGAAGTTTCGACTGCGATCTCAAAATCTAGTCACATGCCAAATCAGAACGCACACTCTACAGCCAAAATGAGTCTTACGATGAAGTCGTATTCCGCTCACGGTGAACATCTTCAAAGGACTAGCGCATATCATTCCATCAGGGAGGTCGACAGTGTTAGGGGGACCGGGAGCTTTTTGGATGCGTCCAATTTGATGTTCATTAAAAAAGACTCTCACATCCTCGAGGTGTGCCATGAATATGATCGACGTCGCAATGAATCGCAGAAATTCAAGCCCTGGGTGTATGCAGCTGGGCTCCCGTAGCGGGATCTCGAACGCCGTCCAAGGAGGCGACGCTTCTGCCAGAGGAGCTCCTTGGCGAACAAACAGCTAATGTTTGAATAAGCGAAACGATTGGTGGGATCATCAGTAGCGCCACCTTATTATTTTCCCAGAAGAATTCCGTGCTTCGACCTGATGCATTGTCACCGTTTGTGTTTAATTCATGTTCAAGGCAAAGTATAACGTACCCGCACTCGACACACGTGGGCGGTCAGTGACAGAAAATACGGAATAAAAGCCTGTTAACGAATACTCATCCAACCGGCATGTTCAGAATAAACAATTGGCTTACCGACACCAAACCCGCCGACCTTCGTAGGGTCAGGATTACCAGCGGCTAGATAGAAGTAAACTATCAGAGGAGTTAAGTGCGCCAAGAGCTGAATACGCACCAATCTTGTGAAGTCTCTTCCAGTCTTCCTCTCCAAAAGGGTTTCCGTTGTTCTTGAAAGTCCAACGATCAACCTAGTAAACGCATAATTAGACGACAGCACCGGAACACAACATAAATTCGCGGTTCATTCTTACATCAGAGCATTTCAGACCAAGTTGCATTGAAGACTTGGTTCCTCTCTGCTCTCGGGTATTCGTTTCGAAATGAATTTCGACAGTGGAAGAGTGGGCATCGTCAGCATTCTGGAGAAGCTCCCTGAACACTGATACGGGCAAGATATTGAGAATACCCCGAGAAGAACGCAATTGCTCTTACATGTGAATTCGCCTGGATAGCGTGTCAATGAGAGGACTTTGGATATCCGAGTCAATGCACGCTGGTCCACCTCAACTGGCTCGCCCTTTTGAGGCAGAGGCTGGGGGATTCGTGGTCAATACAAATGTAACTGGAGGATTCATCAGACTCACCGAGACTTTGTAACTCTCGGGCATTTGGACCAACTTGAACTTGCGCCCTTGGGATTGTTGCTGGTTGTTCGATTCTTTTCTTCTTTGTTTTCCGGTTGATGCACTAAGCCCACGGGTGCTCGGGTCCCCAAATGCCCATTGCCCACACGTTGCAACCATGCTGCAAATTAGGGCAGGCCGTGATAGATCTTACTCAAGTTGGTGCGCACTGGCACTGGCATGCAGCACGGCTTGAGTCATCTAAGGCCCTGGTGACCGCTCGCACTATACTTCATTGGTTTCTTTCCAGACGTGACACCCCAAATGAGCCAACCCTCGTTACAACGCGTATACGCAACCAATTTACAGCTTCGCTTACGGATCGGAGATGTTGGCCATGTCGACCACAATGGTGAAATTCGGTTGCCTGTTCAGCACACATTTCTCTCCTCCCAATGAGCTTCCTCAAAATCGCTTTTCCAACCCCTACTGACGAACCAGGCCACACCAACCCCAACAGACTTGAGCGCAACAAGGTGTTGATGGATGGCGTGGAGCAAATTCTGAGGAAGATTCGAGCGTCGCCAATGGGCTAACTTTGTACACTCTTGAGGTCGACTTACAAATTCACTGCGATGTCCAACAAAGGAATGATACTGATTCTCCCATCCGGTGCAACCCTTCTTGATCCCCAGGATGCGACAAGTTAAAGGAGGTCGAAGAGCTTGCCTGGAAGTATGCAGGTGATTGGTGTGCGCAAGCCGACCACGAGTCGCTCTACCTGATCACCGGCATGAACAAAACAAAGGGATGGACACCCGGGGCGTTCCACAAGGGTCGGAAAGACGGGAATATTTCGGTTAGACGAAGACACAACCACACATGGGATTAGTCCCGAGTGGCCTTGGGGCGGATTACCGAGGGTTCAAAATGACAATGAGACAACCCGCTGACTTCATCTGTCCCTAAGGTTCAGCGCGAACCCTGTCGTGGATCAACCTTATTCCTTCAATTTTCGATTCCGTTTGCGCACGAGCCTGTTATGTGAGATGCGCAGGCTTTAGCAGGATGTCCTTCTGTCGTCAGGTCAACGACATCCGTCAACTGCGTCTTCAAGGTCGCTCGGTAGACCCAGCTGCTCGAAACGAGTCAGCAAGGATGGGCCGAGGTTATTAACCGGGCGGGTCTTCAGGGCAAACTTGAACTTGGGGGGCAATATCAATAGCTTTTTTATGCATTGAAATTGCGTCATCAAGGTCACTCAGACCCCGAAGACACTCGAAACGGGCTGCAAAGGAGGTGCCGAGGTTGCTGAGACGGGGGGAGGGCTTGTCGAGGTGACCATCAAGAATTATATCAACAGCATCCTTGTGCCCGCGGATTGCATCCTGAAAGTCACCGAGCCGCCCGACCCATTGAAAGCGAGTTCCAAGAGATGTACCGAGGTTCTTTAGACAAGCAGGCCTGTCAGGATGACCAGGAGGGGTAGGGTTGGCAGCATCCTCGTGCCTTGATATTATATATTGCTTCGTCGAGGTCGACGATATCTCCAAGAAACTCGAAGGGGACTCCCAAGGCTGCTGAGATAGGCGGGAAAGCCAGGGTGGTGACGAGGAGTGCGATGAATAATCCCCATGTGTTTCAATATTTCCTGCTGGAGATCGCTCAACTCCCCAAGATCATGAAATCGATGCACTAACGCAATACCGAGAGCTGCTTGCGCTCCGCATTCCTGGTCCTCCCAAAGACTGCTCAGGTTCCGGATGACCAAATTATTTGAAGCGTTCCAATAGGTCGAAGTGCGCAGGCCGCTGCCGGTAGACTCCGAGACTAGTTGAAAATCCTCGTTTGACGGGCTCCAAAGACGTCGTCGCAGAACAATACCTGAATAGTACAGTACTACTACATACATACAAGCGATACAGCTAGCGAGGAACAAGCAAGGAAAGCATATCGAGTGAGAGGTACATGGAAGTCCGGCTATATCACCAAGTTCGTTTTTCTTTCCTGTGCATACTCTTCTGCATAGCGGTATCGTGCATATGGAACTGTCTTTTTCCTCGTGTGCGCATCCCGGTTCGTCGTGTCCGTCAGGTCGTGGTATCGTAGAGAAGGGCATCATGAACGAGTGACGATATAGGATGTAGATGCCGATGTCGACGTGACGCGCGTACATGGCAAAACACGAGCGGAACCAGCCCGTCTCGTGGCCATGTGGATCGAACCTCCACACATGGAAAGAAGGAAAGCAACAGCGAAAGCGAGGGAAGAAACGGGGGTCTACCACCCAAAGCCGACCATCTCGATCATCTCCCCAGGCTCGGCCAACCTGCCCTCCCGCTTGGCGCGCCTCGCGGCCTTGAACTCGGATCCACCGATCTTGGAGCCTGCGGCCATCTTTTGGCGGGAGCGCACGAGCCCTGCGTCGTCGTCGTATGAGGATGAGGATGACGCGAGATGCGCAGGGATGGACGGGACGGGTGGGAGCGCGCCGGTTTGGTAAGCGTGCTTTTGGCGCGTTTTGGGATGGGGCGATTGGACACGTACGCGCGCGGAGAAGGCGATGGTGTGGACGCTCTCGTCCGAGCTGATCGAGAAGGTGACAGAGGGGCCGTCATCGGCCTGCACCTGAGTGGGCGGGCGCATGATGGAACGCGCACGTCCACGGGGAGAGCGCTGGGTAGACGTGGAGGTGGATGTCCTGGGTGTGCGTGGGACGGCGGTGTGTGGGAAGACGGCGGTTGCTGGAACGTCGTCGCCGAGTTTGCGACGGAGGCGCTCTAGTTTTGAGCGTCGCCAGCTGGACTCGGACGGTACGTCCGAGATGGAGGACCCGGATGCGGTGGAGGGCGCATTGGAGATGATGGAAGGTGCAAGCGAGAGGACCGAGCCGCGGCGGTGGTGGGTCGTGAGCGGGGTGGGAGAGTTGACGGGGGAGGGAGAGGGGGAGATCTTGAGGAGCGGTGGTAGATGAGTGGGCTTGCGTTTGCGCCAGGTGGACTCGGTGTCAGTAATGGTGCGGGTCAATTCGGGGAGGGCTGTGCACAGATGAGTGTGGGTCAGACAGCGGAAGCATCCGACATACATGGAACGTCGTCATCGAGCACGCGAGGGACCTCGCCCAAGACTTTGCTGAGCTTTTTGGAGGAGCGGAGGAGGGCAGCCCGCTCTTGGGATGAGCGGGTGTTGGAGGTGGGAGGGGGGAATGCGACAGGAGGATAAGACATGGGGCGCAGCTGGTACCAGACCAGGGAAGAGTCGTGGAGAGTGCATGACGAGCGAGGAGGTGTTTAAAGGTGGGGAAGAGGTGGCTGTAGATACCAAAAGTGTAACAAAAGGAGGACCGAAAGAGTCCACGTACACAATAAGGGATCAAACGAACGCCCATTTCGAGCACAAAGATAACACCATGTCTCTTCGCTGGTCCCTCGTGTCTGCCCTCGCTTCTAATGCCCGCTCCTCCCACTGCGCCGCCGTCACCCCATCCGGCCGTCTCCTTCTCTACTCCGGCGAACTCCGCCCCCGCATCCCCGTCGATGGCGCCGTTCACCTCCTTGATCTCCGCTCGGCACTGCCGCACCGCACCCTCAACCCCCCCGCCGCACTTTCCCACGTGCCTGTACCCCGCGTCGGTGCAACCGCCGTCCATGACCCCAGCACGAACTCGCTCTACCTCTGGGGCGGTCGTGGCGGTGTCGACATGGCCCCGCTCGATCGCATCCAGGCCGGCGTATGGAGAGCCTCGCTCGACGCCCTCGACACTGCCGACGCCATCTCCTGGGAGCGTCTCCCCGCCGTCAACGACGACTCCGACGCAGCACCCGCGCTGAGAAGCTTCCACGCCTCCGTCATCGCTGGGGTAGGCATACCGATTGTGATCGATCTGGGCGCTAACTGACGTGAGAAGGGCAAGCTGTACATTCACGCAGGCTGCCCGGCGTCGGGCCGACTTGCCACCTTGCACGCCTACGACCTCGCCACCCACACCTGGCACAAGCTCGCAGACGCACCCGGTCAACCTCGTGGAGGCACCGCCATCGCCGCCGTCTCCCTTTCTGGCGGTGCCGAGACCGTCCTCATCCGCTTCGGAGGTGAGTTTGCGACATCACGCCCACCACCACGACTTACAAAACGGCGTCCTAGGCTTTGCGGGCATTCAGCTCCCCCAGGAAACCCCTCCTCCGCTCGACATCTACACGCCCAGCACGGACACCTGGTCGACCGTCTACCCCACACCAGACCCCGAACACGGCTTACCAGGACCCCGGTCCGTGCATGGTCTCGTCCCCTTTGCCGCGGGCGCCAAGACATCTCCTCCCCCAGTCGCGTTGCTGTACTCGGGCGAAAAGGACGCCTCGGGGATCGGTCACGCCGGTGCGGGCGTCTTTTGGGACGACGCGTGGCTCCTCCTTGTCACCTCGTCCGACCCGCTGGCTCTACAGTGGAAGAAGCTGCGCGTCGACGGTACGTGGTGCACATTCGAGTCGAAGATGGATGTACTGAACCACACACAGGCAGTCCCGTACCCGAACCCCGCGGATGGTTCCCCTCCGCGTCATACATCCACGATGGGAAAACGCGGATCGTGCTCACCGGCGGTCTGCTGTCGTCCAACGAACGAAGCAGCGAAGTATGGGTCGGAGACGTCGAACTCTGATCCAGTACATGGATAGAAGGTGATGTAGGATTAGTAGGATGCGTTTTCGACATAAAGCAGGGACCTGTACGAATACATTGTCGCAGAGTAGTTCGGGAGAATAGCAACTTGAAGCTCCTGGGACAAGACATGACTTAGTCAAACTCAGCGCTCAGCCAGATCAGATCGATCGAATTCATGCAATGTATGGAACGGATGTTGGTCAAATTTTAGTTGACTAGCGCCTCCTCGATGACGTGCTTTCATA
>JBBPOC010000666.1:0-14783 GCA_038091235.1 Tylopilus rubrobrunneus | reverse complement strand
GGATGACTTTCCTGATGTCCGGGTTCTGATCTTTAAGCCCAATTGCGGCTGTCTTCTTACTCCTCATGTATATTTTCAGATCGGTACGGGGCTTCCAAGGCTTGCTGTCTGAGTCTTCACTAACCAGTACGGAGCTAAGGTCGCTGGGGGAAGTATGTGTATCCATGTTCTCTCTCTTGAGCACCTTCGGAGACTGACTGGCACCGCCATGCAGCCTGGGCGAATGCACGGTCGGAGTAGCTTTACCGGTATGGATAGTTGGTCGCTGTTGAATGGAAGGTGAGCACGTTCCGAATTATCAGTTTGGATATATACCTCATGCTCCAACGTGGCCTTTTGGTGAACCTTTTTCCGAGAATTACTAACTTGTTCAGTCGCATCGTCGGTGTCGTCAAGTCCATCGTCAAACAAAGCGGCAGCACCAGTGGACGAGTCAACGGCCGGGGTGGAATGATGAGAGCCTGCGGCCTTGAATTGGGATGCAAAGCGTCGGGGGTCTCGAACAACGGCTTCTAAAACCGGGCTCACTGAATGAGAACGGGCAGCAATGGGGTTGGATTTGGATCTGTGGGCAGCTTGGACAGGATTCTGCTTGCTAACGATCCTGGCTTCCTGGTAATGATCAGTACGCGGGACACTAGTTGCTGCGGAAATTCACTTACCTCGGCTCGCAGAACATCAGGGGACACGTCCTCGCCTGCACAGGTGTCCTCCTCAAGTTCGTCTGAAGCTTTAGAGCTTTGGGTGTCCTGGTCAGCAAGATCTTCGCCATCTTCGTTGTAGTTACCATCCTCCCGGTCCTCATCTGTTTCATTGACGTCAATGCTTGGAGCACGATGGCGCGAAAGGCGACGAAATGGCTGCGCTGACTTCTCACTCGTGGTAAGAGCTGGCGTACGGGTTGAGATGAGATGCAGTTACAAAGTGGGGTATCGTACTTACCAGGTTTGACCTTCTTATTATCTCGTCGCTGGACTTCGGCAGTCGACTGAGAGCGATTTCTTTTGCCAGATTTGTTGACCGAGTTGGACTGGGAAGTAGCTTCATCTGGCTCGCTCGTTGTTGGCAAGTTCTGCTCAGCTCGCCTTGACCTTGACTTCGATGCCGCCCAAGCTAAAAACACAGTAAGTATCGACTGCTTTCTTTTGATCCAACGAGTAGGACTGACGAGGATTATTAAGAAGAGCTGACTTGGCAGCACGGGAAGCTGCAATAGCCAATTAGAGGTGAGTCTTTGATCCACATGATTACTGACCACGACCGTTAGATTCTGAAACTGGCTTGGACTGGGGCCACTCGGCTTCGAGATCCTTGTCCTCGATACCTTGACTACCTTTGTCGACGCCTGAAATTTTGCCAGTGCGTTTCGATGTAGGTTTCTCCTGCGGCATTGAATCACGAACGCTGCTGCAGATGCCGTCGAGAGAGCAAGACTTCGATCAGAGTCGAAAATTGTAGCTGAAGGAGGAGGAAAAATGTATGAAACGAGGTTCAGAGCCGCCTTTGTATCTGGCCATTGTCGGACAACGCTGCCAATCCTGGACCTCGTCAGCCTCGCTGTGGGTGGCATAGACAAAGATGGAAATGGTAACTATCCAAATAAAGCACACTAGCGCTGCAAAGGCACCAAACACTTGCTCGTAGACACACTTGCATAGCAAACCTATCTAGGTACATAGTTTTGCGTATCGGTTTGATAAGACTGCAAATTTGCACTGTGCCTACGACAAGTAGCTGTTGGGTATTGGGCGAGGAGAAAACCAAGTCCAAAGGCACTACATCTTCTCCCAGGAGCAGATGCTTGAAGGTAAAGCTGCACGAGTAATACCAAGTCTGGAGGCCCACGAGTGACTAGACCCAAATAGACTCACCCAAGGAATGCAAGGCGAACGCCTCAATTTGGTTGAGGTCGTCCGCGAAGTAAGGAACGCGTCCTGCGATCATGTATCGTTTAGCCTTGTGGGAAGCACACCTGGGTGAGCACACCCACCTCGAACCCGGACGAACTCTGTCCATTGCTGTGTCGGCAAGCAGGAGCCAAACCATCGACTGTGTGAGCCACCCGCTGTCATCGTCGTCGTCCTTATCGGACGCAAGATATTCGCCCGAATGCAGCTGCACCAATAACACACATCTCACCTGCTTCATGCTCGCCTCCGCTCCGACGCTCCCGCCACACACCCACATCACGCTCTCCAACTCTTTCGGACTGATACCGCCCCCGCCGTCGCCTATCCAGTCGCTCCTGTCAATACCTTAGGTAGCTCGTCAGCACTTTGAGCCCGCGAGACACCAGTGGAGCGAGCGCATGATAGCCGTCCGCCATGCACGAGTCCGCGAGGTCGGAGTGCGAGGATAGAAATAGATGCGTTGCTGTAGGACCCCGTCCTCCTTAAGTACCTGACATGAGGCGCTAGCCCGGTTGCACGGTCGGTCTGGTTCGTCCGGTACGTTCCAGCGTCGCGGTTAAATCTGGGGTACCTGCTAAGCGTTATTGGCTATGTCACGGTCTTGCTTGACTACTCTGTCGAAAAGTGAGACTATCGTCACCAGTACTGCTTGCGCAACGAGTCGAGAGAAGCAAGGCAAGAAAACGGTGCGAACAAGCCTCTCTGAGGACTACTTCTTTCAGACCTCGTCGACGCCCAAGTCCAAACGTTGATTAAGCGGAGTGATTGACTTGACAAGGGTTTCTACATCGGCTAGAACGTCTTGGTCACACCTCTAGATAAACACTCCTTCCCGCAAGCTGTAGGACATGCATCAACGTCGTCCATGCGATGTATAAAATATACATACAATGCGCGTATCACGTTGTGGTCCGGTTCTGTGGTGTCTCAGGCAGCAAGGGCGAGACCAGAACGCGATTGACAGCTTGAATAACACGTAGTGCCCGTGGTCCATAGATGATCGTAGTTTGCTTGGTGCAGACGTTTATAACACCGGTTATTGGCCACGTCACCGAAATAACTTGGCATCGTGGCAGGAGACTCACTATGCTGCTGCGAGTTTTACACCCGTAACCTGAGCAGATAGAGCCGAAGCAAGAGGTCGCAGGGCCTGTTTCGCGACCTGGCTATCAGTGAGTGCATATTTGCAATGAGCAGCTTACTCCCAGTCACGACGTCTGGACTCCTCCCCACCACGACTTTTCCCTGCTGCTTCGAGGCGTATCGGCCATTCGACAATTGCGTTTCTGCGAGCTTGCATGCGAACGACAGCACCGTGAGCTGAGAAGTGGTGACTTAGGGTTGAAAGGGAGTATACCTGAACTGAAGAGCGCGTCAATCTATATACGACAGGCAAGCGAGAGCAAAACGGACCTCAGATTTGCCACGGACCCGAATCGGATGGCATACTGAGAGTATGGTACTGGGTGAGCACACGCAGCGTTCGTGCTGAGGCGGACTGATCAGGGCTGCAATGCGAGCACGATTACTAGTATAGAGTGAGAATATGGACACCTACAGCAGCGCTATCCCTTCCCATTCAGTAAACCAACTTTTCCGATAGAAAAACAAGCGTCTAAGCTGCCTAAAGTTGATATCCTGTCAGCGCGAAAGACGAAGATAGAGGACGTGACTGACCATCTTCTCTCAGCTACAGTATCAGCACCCAGAAAGTGTCTCTGATTCCTTGCTCGTGTGGGCAGAAACAGAGTCGATGGATATCTCACGAAAGACGATGATCTCGAACCGCACAACGTCGAGGGGACGACGATGGCGAACAAATGGAGCATGATCAGCTCTTTTCCTACAAGACAGTTCTGTAAGCGCGGTTCATCAATTAAGATGAGGTGCACGATACTGGCTTTTCCGTCAAAATCCAACAATCGACTGTACGTTTGCGTTGTCCAGGTTTTCTGGTCATTGATTCATCCGCCATTACGTCTTGTGTCCGACAAAAGAGGCTACACTTACTCACAGCGAAAAACCATCAACGCCCTTTCCCAGCGTCGCTTGTGTAGTCTGGAAGCTAACTCCTAGTAGCTTTTTGAGTAATTAGACGGTGGTTTTGTTGAAGATGCTGGCAGAGTTGAGTGCGACATCAACGAAAATTCATGGTGAGCCAGGTGAAAGACAAGGCATAAGAGTTCGTGTGACGGACAACTGCAAAGGCGTGAAGGCATAGATGGACGGAAAGCATGTGCGATAGGATGGCGACGGCGAAAAGAATGGTCGGAAAGCGAACGCCGTGAAACGGCAGCGAATTAGAAGCGGCGGCAGCTTGAAGCGAGAGAGGGGTGTCGAGAAAAAGCGGATACGGTGATGAAATAGCGGACGAATGCAGTTACCGAAAACGAGTGGATGCAGCGTGAAGCAGGGAGGGAGAGCGGTGGCGAAACGGCGAAGGGGTGTGTGTTTGAAAGCTTCCTGCAAGTAACTAGTTAAATAAGTCCTTGCTGGTAGACTGAACCTACCTTCGATTGAGATGGGGTTGTGTTTGGATCGATGGCATTGGTGCTTGTAGGAGACACAATCGGCCAGGCGAGATGGATGTAGACAACGCACTGGACCGACCCAAGTAATATATCACCGCCGTGGGCAGGTGAGCTCGACGATGCTCTTGGCAAAGTAAGTCAACCGGGAGCCAGGAGGCGCACTCACCAAGCCGTGGGAGAACGAGAATCGTTGGCCACACATTTTCGTCAGAGTTACTAGATCATGAATAGCAAGGTGGAAAATCTCACCCTGATGATAAGCGAGACCGCTTCGGATTCGGCCCAAATCCCATTTGTTGAGTCGCGAGCATCTAGATGGCCGATGTCAGTATTATAAACGGCGCCTGTTCCAATAACCTACAGAAAACGATCAGTGACTGGATTGCGGTGACAAGCACACACGACGGGAACACCAGACATGTTGAGCGTCAGAGACACGGAGAATCACCTGAGAAGCGTGTCAGAACATGGTGGAGAACTCAAAGTGGGGGAGGAGAAAATGGTCAGAACGATGGGGGCGGCATCCAACACAATGTGATGAGACGTCGAGTCGGAGGTCTAATTGGGAAGGAAGTAAAAACATCCGATAACTTTGACGTGTTTACGTGGCGGACGAGGTCTTCAACGAATCGTACATCCTGCTACGTTGTTTAAGTATCTGTGCAAGCAAAAACGAGCACACCCACCTTCCGATGTGAAGACTTTTAGAGCTGGACACAGCTTGCGGTGCGGGAATAGATGTCGATCGGATAATCGGCGGTTAGACAATCCGTCCACAACGAAGACAAAATAGTCAGCGAGGGCCACAGAGCTCGTTCTCGGCCAAGTTCATTGGTGAGGTAGAAGGGATCAAAGACCAGTTCGGCGGATCCTTCAAGTTCACCTTGCGAGCGGATGGTTTCGTTGTATTCCTGAGGATACAGCTCTACTCAATTCCACAGCCATACGAAGGGGGATTGCGACCGCTGCTTGGGCCCGTTTTTTGATGTTTAGAGCTCGCGAAGAACTTGGACGAGACGCGACCTCTCCATAGTACTATGGGTCATGGGTTATAAGTCGACCGTGTCTGGATTGTCCTCGACTGTGTTCGTAAGATGATGGATTTTCGTGCAAATGCAATGAAAAACTACCATCCGATTGGAGCAGATAGGCAATACACTATACGACCAGAGAACTTGCTAATAAGAGCCATCGTAGATTTGCAAAGGGCCATGTGAGTGCGCTCAAAGTGAAATGCACAGTTGCTCTGATTCTGACCGGAAGTAATGCCTGAGGATTGAAAGGAAGTGGCAGAGGGCTCGAACTTGAACTCGAGAAGAGGTCGCGACGCTTGATAGATATGCGGGGGCAATGGCGGGCCATCAGATGTATGATTACCGAAGGCGGGGGTAGGTACGTCGACGAACTCGGAATCATGGATGGAAGCGTCGAGATTGGAAGAAGACACGAGTCGACTTTCCGGTGCAGCTGTCTGCCTAAGATAAGGACCATGACACTCAAGACGTAACGAGCAGTTGTCGTCGGGTGGATCAACCTCTGCCCACGGGAGAGGAGGCGTTGAGGTGCGAATTCAGCAAAAGACTTATGTGCGATCATATGGTGAGGAAGGACGGAAGAGCTGATGTGTGTGAGGGTCTGGCTTGAGAGCGAGGTTGGTCTACTTCCGCGTGAGTCGGGTCGGGTCGTCTTGGGGAGTCCATCGAGAAGACATGGACAAGATCTTGAAGACAAACAACCGGGATTGGAGTGCCTCTATGGTCATCTAGCAGCGCCGATTTGCTAATCTGGGGTATGTGAGAAAAGGGAGGATGAGAGAACGAAATGGAGACGGACTTTGGCGAGGCGTTCGCGGAGCTCGCAAAGGAACCAGGTGATGATATCGAGAGAGCCAAAGACGAGCTCGACGAGGGTATCGGCGGCCCCCCTGCGTTCCAGGATCGACCTCGACCACGTTCAGGGCGAGACCAGAGGCAACTGGGGGATAAAATTTCTGGGGAGTGTTGTGACGCGCGGCGAGTGGCACGTACCTTGTTCTTTATTCTGCTGATGAGGACCTGCACGTCTCTCTGCTGGGGAATTGCGGAGGGGGGAGAGTAGGCGATGGAGCTGAGAGGCCGTTACTGAAGCCATGGCGACGCCGGCGCAGCAAGCGGGACACGAAACGACTTGAAACCAACCAAAAGAAAGCGTTAGCGGTCGATATCAGACAAATACAAGTCGACCTGTTGTCACATCCAAAAACGCGTGACCAGGCACCCCCGCGTGTCAATATCGATGCGCTTCAACGACGGGCTGTCCCAACCTCCTCGTCGTCGGTAACAGACCAAAGAATCTGAACCAACTACAGGACATTTTGGAGGTCGACAGTGGTCGTGGATGGCTTCGGACGACCTTCTTTTTCTTTTCGGAAGATGCAGGACCAACGATCGAATCAGTGGGCGCAGTGAAGGTTGCCAATACGGGAGCTGTATCACCTTTGGGCTTCCGTTATTGTTTGTTCTCTACTAGTAGAGGTGCATCCAAGAGAGTATGTAGCGTGCTGGGAGAGACGAGGACTTAGGACCACTCACCTACGTCCACTGCTGCGTCTGCATATTTGGTATCGGATTGTCCTTCTTCGATTTATTTCTCTCTTTGAAAAGATTCGGATGAAGCATTGTCGCTTACCAGCAGTCGGCCAGGTGGACGAATTACAGCGCATGGTGCAGAGGCTCGGTCGCGATGTAGAAGAAGGAAGAGGGGAAGCAAAGGCACAGGAAGCGCTGCGCTGCCGTGAAGAAGAGGAGACACTGGAAGCGGTAAATCGGGAGAAGCAGAAGGTGGACAAGAGGGCGGATAAAACTGCGGAGCTCGTTCAGAAATTCGAGAAAGAGCTGAAGGAAGAAAAGGCAGTCAGCGAGGGGCTACTCAGGAATTTGGGTTTGATGAAGGAAAAGGCTGAATTTTCGGAGAGACGGGAACAGGAACAAGACGAAAAAATATCCGAGCTACAGGATCAACACAGGGACGTCATGTTCTTCCCGGAAGCACGCACGTTGGAAGCTAATTCAACCTGAGATGCTCGCCTTCTAGAAACTGGCACAAGACAAAGTGGCAGTTCCACGAGGTAATTTGGCTTCAATCTACTGTATTCCTTGATTCCAGGGTAAACCGTAGAGGGGGCTGGGACGGTGAACGTTTATTCTATCGCCGACGTCGTTGTCCGATGACGCAGATTCGCTTCGCCGATGCTGTGCTCGATGCGTGAGGAACAATCTCGGCGTCACTACTGCCTCCGCAACCTCCTTCGGCCGAACCGCGACATATCTGCGCGTCGGCTGGCGCGATGACGACGCCTGCCTCGTGTCCCAGGTCATATAGAGCACGATCTCGGTAAAAGCGACGACGACGACCAACTTGAGGGCGCGCTACCGACGACCACGTTCAGCTCAACCCACCCAATACAGCAAGGTAGGGCGGTCCGCGTCCCCATTCGAGCTGCATCCCCGTTTGCTGGCTCGCCCACCAGGTCGCACCGCTCGCGCCGACGACGCTCAGGACTGCGTTGACGAGCGTCGCGATCGCTCTGCGCTCGGTCCGCAGACGCTGTTCCTCCTCGGGGTCCTTGGCTGCGTACGGCTGAAAGTGCTTTTCGGGCGACGTGCGGGTGCCAGCGAGTAGAGAGACCGTCGTGTAGGAGCGTGCGTCGAGGGGCGGGGCACACGCTTGCAGGGTGGTTTTGCCATCTGGGGTCTGGCACCACCGGGATATCCGCAGGATGAGGTCAAATGGGGTGCGGGGACGTTGGGGTGGGAGAGCTTTGGATGCGGGCATTGCCGCGTGCAATGAAAGCTGTATCGTTGATGAAACCTAGCCCCAATTGGTCTTTTTTGTTGCCTGCTGCTTCCATTAGTGACGCATTGTAGAAGAGGAAGGGTATCGGTGATATGGGGCGGCCTTGGTCCAAGCCGGTTGGGATGTTGAATGGGTATGAGGTGAAGTCGTCGAAGGTTAAGGAGGTGGTGCGGCCTTGTAGTACTTTGTGTACTCTTGTGGGATGCCTCAGGAAGCGAGTTCGTCAGCATTGGTTTTGCGGAGAGCGGGGATACGAGAGAGGTAGTGGTCTGATGGTTCGTCCTTGAGGTATCTGTGCGTGTTCCAGATGTTGTGTTAGTCGACTTCCTCTAGGTACTCGTTCCAATGTTCCATTTTGACCTGTTCGACGTGTTGAGCGAAAGCGTTTCTCGCGGTGCGGTACTCTTAGTGGATAGGGTGGCCTCGTATATGTCGTTTGGCTTTAGCTGACCTGGCGAGGGACTTCAGATGTTTGTTTTCGCGTTTGAGCTCGTGGGACGACCATCTCTTTGCGAAGGGGGATGGGGTGGATATTGACACTACCTCCCGGATTGTCTCTGTGATCGCGGCGTTGAGGTGGTTGGGGCGGGCTTCTACTTCCTGAATGGTGTTGATTGGCTTTGGGCGGGGGAGTTGTTGTAGACGTTGGTTTAGCTTGGTGGAGAATTTCTCCCAGTCCGTCATACGGAAGTTGTGTCTAGGCAGGAGGTTGGTTAGTTTCGGTGAAATGGAGCAGTCGGTGAGTATGGGGAAATAATACTGACTGGCATAGATTGCTCCGCTGTTTCGCATCGGGTAATGGCTTCGACGAGGTTTTCGGAGCAGAAGACGTTGTCGGGTGGTGTGTAGTTTTTAAATGCGTTTGCGTGTAGCGTGGGAATAGAGGGGATAGGGCCATGCGGAGGTCGTTAGTTGCGAGGATGACCTTGGTGCAGACCTAGGCGAGATGAGACGAGGGGGGGCGAGAGAAATAGGATCCAAAACGTACTTTCCATGTCTTGGTGAGTGACTCACGGAGTACATGGTTAGTGGTGCTGCACGCTTAATCGTCTTCACAGGATCGTGGACTTCAGACAAGGCATAGTTAGCGTTCGAATATCCAATGTAAGACCTGAGTGTGATCAGCCAGATCAACGAGGAGAGAAAGAATACTGCCTACCAAATGACGTTGTACATTCCAGTCGTGAAGTCGGATCCTTCCCGAAACTTCGTCTTCCACGTGTACTTGTTCGGCGGGTCATACTGCTCCCGACGGCGAACCCAGGTACGCCAGCCAAACTGAGGAGCCCAGATTCAGCAATCAGCACCACGACGATCAGCTTGAATGCACCGTGCGCATTTTGAAGCTCAAGACCGAAGCTCAAGAACGGGAGGAAAACATTACGGACTTGTGTGTTTGGTGGAAAATTGACACAGGATAGTAATACAGTGGTCGCGGAAAGTAAGTCGTCAATGAGGAGACGAGAAAGACGGGGTAGCTTGATCCTCTGCGTACTGCTTGACCCAGCGGTACTAGGGAGACCCTAGTGAGGAAGGGCATGTATGAGATGGAGGCGCGAGAGATCTTGCATACGACCCAACGCGTCCAAGAAGTCCTCCATTTCTTCGGGTTCAGTACGAATGGATTGCAGGCGCAGCGTTGTTAACCGGCTAAGCGTGAGCGAACATAATGAAAATGGACGGTCCGTGAGATTGAGTGTACGGAGGGATGGGGTGTCTCCATTGAAGAATAAGAAATATATCATAGAAGACTCCCGTACCGACAATTCCAGATCTTGAAGCAAGGGGGCGTGTAAGAAAAACCCGTTAAGGATTCGTTCAGCCCACGACTCTGGAATATCTAAAGAGAGCTCTTGGATGCGTTCCACATGTTCCATCGCCTTCGCCAGAGAGGCCAAACACCACTCATCGGACCTACGGTCCGACCTAACCTTGATCCTCAATGGCGACCGCTTCGATCTGGCTAGTAATTCTTCTGTCCAGAGTGGCGATGTAAGAAGACGTAGGTCCAGTGAGTAGGGCAGCTCAGAGCGATGTTGCGCCACTGACGGCAAACATACGAGATGTTGACCCAGCTGGGCGCAGTCCGTACGGGCCGACCCGAGCGTTCAAAGTGATAGTCATGGACGCAATGGATGAATACGATTTCCAGGATTTCATTCGGAAAGCGAGGAATTCTTCGGGTATCGAGGTTGTGGGTCATGCTCTTCACGGCGAGGTCAACTGTTCATTCATGAATCAGAAAAATAAGTACCTACAGAAGACGCAGGCTGCTCCGAGGGTTCAAGGCGTTGTGATGTTTGCCAGCCAAAGAAGGGCGCGACGTAGCCACTAATAGAGATAGATCAAGTTCTGAATCGCGCCCATGCAGTGGCACCAGCCAACTTACGACTTGAAAGAGAGTCCGTAGCGTGCACACAATCTAGCACTGCCAATACTTGGTTTCAATGAACGCTCGAACTCCGGGGTCTCCTTGTCTGAATGTCCCACGATCGTCACGGCCCGTGACTAGTTGACTACTACCAGTGCTCTAGGTGGCACGCCGGCTGTCGTTGACGATCAGCACAAGTACAATGAATGATACCGACTTGAATACATGGACACGGACGTGGACGCACACTGGCACTGGGAGTTGGACGAGTTGGTGCTAGCGGGCATGAGGCAGACGAAGGACACATCGGACGTGCTGTCTGTGTTTGAATGGCGTGCTCGTGTTCGCGCTCAAAGATCGGGACAGCAGTGCGGACGAGTGCGATGTGGGCGAGGCGACAGGTCTTGCATGCGCGTGGCGACGGCGTCGTTTCGTGCGCATCGCCTTGTACTAGTAGATATCGTTGGTGAGGTTGTCCTCGCCGGTTCTGCATTCGCAGCAGCCGAGTCACATCAATGTTTCAACTACTACCTGGTACACTCCACAGAGCTGTCAACTTGATAGCATTGTGAAAATAGGACTGAAGTGTAAGACAAGCTCTAAAACTATACTCCATACATCCGTAACACAGATCTAAAGGCTACACGCTGGAACAACAAGAACAACAACCCAAAGCACACAGCGAGATCAGGTTTATATGTAACGTAGTAAATATAAATCAAGAACAAGATCGAGATAATAAAAAGAATGAAAAAATGGTCAAGGACTCGCCTACGCAAACCCGGACACCATCGACGGGGCGGTGGAACCATGTCTCTGATGTCCCCAGAGCCTGTCCTTGGCCCGAACTTCAATGTTCTCGAAGGGCGCGCTTTGTGACAACTGGATGCAGTCGCGCATGCCGAGGACCAGCGGTTCAAAGAAGAACGCCGACGCCGCGCGTCGAGACGCCTTGTGAGATACCTGGGCAAAACTGATTGCCCTCCTCCCCTCCTCATCCTCGGGTTACAACTCCTTGCGAATGATCCCGAGGGCTTTGACGGTGTTCCTGCTATACCCCTTGCCCTCGCCCTCGTTGGCCTATTCTTGATCTTGAGAAGATTGCGACGGCCGGACGCCGAACACGACAATGGCGGAACTGACATCAGCATACGTTTCCTCGCCTTCCTCCGAGTCAATCGCGGGCGTCGACATTCGGCTCCTCTCCGACGGTGCCACGCTTCGGGCGCGCTCAGCCACTTGGTCTTGTGCCACGGGTACTTCGCCACCGACGTCCATTTGGAAATCGTCCATGCCGCCACTCACGTCGCCGAAGTCAAAGCCGCCCTTTGGCGCAATGCTCGCAAGACCGCCGAGGGCTTCACTCGCGATGGCAACACTCGGGATACTGGCATCGCGTCTTCCCTGCTCAACCTCTTCTTCATGCGTGCCCTCTTCGACGCGTGCCTTCTTCCTTCCACCTTTCTCGGGAAATGCTCCCCTCTTTTTGGAGGGCAACGCGCCTTGTATGGGGTGCATAAATAATTCTGACAACTTGGGTGCCGGTCCAGGAGGACCGGTACAAAAGAATGTGCTTTCTGGGGTGACTTTTGTCGGCAGGAAGTGAGCGAGGGGGTCATCTCGTATTTCCAAGAGGCGCATGACCATGGTGGAGCGTGGAAGGAATTGTTGTTCGGTGATGATGTCGCTAATGTCCCGGACTACTGGTGCACCCAGGCCACGACCCGGTCTACCTCCAGGGCCATCTGCTAGTTCAATGACAGAGTCGATGATTTGCTTCTTTTCCGCTTCGCCTTTATCATGTCCCATTCCATTTCGGGTTCTTCGGGTAGCTCTGGCTGAGCCACACGTGGCGTAAGGTTGACGTCAATCGGTGGCGGGGTTTGCGGATGCTCGGTAAGCGGGGAGGCTAGTACGAAGTCAATATTACACCCAACAGAGAACAACGCGCGAGCTTACACATCCGCGAAGGAGAGCGCGTTTGACCAGGCGTCTTCCCCCGCTCCGACGGTAGGATCGAAGTCAATACCTCCAACGTCGGGGCCGAACGGCATGTCGACGTCCATCTCCGTACCGAATGGGTGCTCGGACGGCTCCCTACTCCCATAGGAGATCGTGTCCAGGTCCTTGTTTGCTGCACGTCGACGCCCTATCAGGGCCAAGTTGAGAGACTCGCGTGCGTTCCACGGGAGTGGTGCGTCTCTTCCCACCTCAACGCTGCCATCGACAACACTGGAAGCATCCTTGGTGCTGACTGGGCCGTCTCCGAAATCGAGACCCAGGTCCAGCTCGCCAAAGTCCTGTGAGCCGATGCCGCGTGACGGACCGAGGCCGAACCCATAGCCTGCATCGTCTAGGTCGAGTTGGAAGTCGTCGACGGTTTGGAGGGTAATGTCTGCCTGACGGGCGACATGATGCCCCTGAGGCTCGGCAATTCGATCCTCAAAGTCGATGTCCCTGTGTGAATGTTAGTTGCATCGTTTGCTCGGGGTAGAGACGTACCAGTTGATATCCGGAATGAGAACATCCAGGCCAAGGTTACCCCTGAAGCGTGATGGCGTTGCGGTTGGCGGCGAGCTGGTCCTCGGTCATGTCGACAACACCTGGTCGAAAGGCCTGAAATGGGGTGTTATTTCGAGCGACGTTGAGAATAGGGGACGCCGACCATCTTTTTTTTCAACAAGGCTTCGTTGCAGTCGTCCAAGAGGTATTTCGCTTTCCTGCTATAGATGCGAACGACACCGAGCAAGAGCTGGCCACTGAGACGGAGAGCCATGACCTCGATTTCCTGACCCATGATGGCGCCTGAGAGGGTGTGAGCGGTGGTTGTGGGCACGGAGAGGAGACTTGCCTGCTGCTTGTTGAATGTCGGTCTGGAGGGTCTGTGTTTTTGAGAGCTTGCGCTCCATGTGAGCTGCGAGCCATACTCTTGCGAGAGGGCCGCGCCTGGAGAGGATGGCCTCTGAATAAAACTGTGGACAGAGTCAGGACGAGGAGGAGATGGAACGAGCGCGAGACGTGCCATGGTGGTGCAAAAGTCAACCAATAGTGGCTGTGCTAATACGTTGGCGTTTGGACATGTTCCGTGTCCGACTCAGACCATTCTCGACAAGCCATGGAAAAACCAACAAACGTCTCACCCCGATGCTACGTCTTGTACGCGAAATGAAGGCAGAGAACGTGAAACCAGACCTCGTCGTATACAACGACCTGCTCGCATGCATCGCCCACGAGGGTCTCCCCTTGGAGGCATGGGCCGTCGTCGACGACATGACCACCATGGGCATACAACTCGATCGTCAGTCGTACCACCATCTCTTGCATGTGAGCACGACCACCTCTGACCCTGCAGTTCCACTGATCCGTACCAGGCATCCAGATGGTCCTCGCCAGATTCCATGTGGCACATCGTGGACAAGATGAAAAACCAGCGCATCGACCCGGACGAACAGACCTATGCCTTCATCATCGGACGCGCAACCACCACGGAGAGCATCGAGCTTGCCCTTCAGCATATGCATCATATGGAACATCTCGGACTCGTCCCCCGGCTAACCACCGCTCAAGACGTCATCAAGCTCGCCGCAGATATGGATCTACCCAAACTCGCCATCGAGATTGCCCAGAGTTTCGAGTCCCGCTCTCCGCGAAGACTCGGTGGTGACACATGGATGTCGTGTCTCGCGTCTTCGGCGGACATGCTTTATGTACGTCCTTCGCCACGAGTACGCCTCGCCGACTCATTGCTTACTTCTAGGCGGACGGCGTCAAGCTTTCCTGGCAAAGGGTCGTGCACGCGTTAAACCTCACGCCCGACGAAGGAACTTGTCTATCCGTGCTTAACACGTGCGCGCGTCATGGTCTATCAGATCTCGCCGTGGATGTCATGCGCGTGCTTCGCGAAATAGGCCTAGATCCTTGGCACGAACACCACTTTGCCTCCCTCGTCGAAGCGCTCTGTAAAGATGGCAAGCTCAAGGAAGCCCTGCACGCCCTGAACACGATGCGCAAACACTGTGTCAATCCTACCAGCGACACAGTGCGACCGTTCAGCGAGTTTTTGCAACAAAACGTAGACCACGTCGACGGCGTTTGGCAATTACTCAATGAATGGCGACGCGAGGGGAACACGGTGGA
>JBBPOC010000665.1:0-14790 GCA_038091235.1 Tylopilus rubrobrunneus | reverse complement strand
GAGAAGTTGTCGATAGTATTTCTTCCAGCACAGGTACCCTCCTTGAAATCGTGAACTACAATGTCGAGGTATGTACCCCGCTCGAACCTGCAATGTGTACTCGACGAACGGTTTCAGGGCCAACAATATGTTTGCGCGGGAGAGTTGGTTGCGTTGCAAACAATGACCAATGTCTTGAACTACTTGAAAATTCAGAAGATCGACATCGCGAAGGTATGGTTCTTGCCTTGACACTGCACAAGAAGCTGATTTATACTAACCGACGCAGCTCACCGAGACCTTTACGGTGGAAAAAGTGAAGGAGATGTTGGGCGAAATCGTCGCAGAATCATTCCAGCGCGCCAAAGAACTGCAAGAGTCTGAGGGATATATCAAGCTCGACCGCGGTTTTGCAACGATTCCGCTTCCCGGTATCGATGTTCCTTTCCACTCTAGGTATCTTTGGGCAGGCGTTATGCCTTTCAGGGCCTGTGAGTCTACTGGCTCTGTTGTGTGTGCGACGCTGAAGACTTCCCGTTAGATTTGTCCAAGAAGATCAACCCCTCCTTACTAAACCCCGACATGTTGGTAGGAAAGTACATCCCGAACTTGGTCGCCAAGCCATTCGCTGTTACCAAAGAATATGCGCAGTTAATTTACGATCAAACGTCTTCGCCTCGCCTCGACAAAGTTCTTAAAAAATGGGATCAAGAAAGCTGGGCGTCTCCTGACCAACGTCAGAAGTTGGCATACACCATCCTAGTGGAGTTGCTCTCGTACCAGTTCGCTTCGCCGGTCCGTTGGATCGAAACACAGGACCTATTATTTACGCAGTATCACTTTGAACGCTTGATCGAGCTTGGTCCGTCACCAACACTGACCGGCATGGCCACGCGGACATTGAAAGCTAAATACGAAGCTCAGGACGACGCCGTTAGCCGCAAACGAGCCATTCTCTGTCACGCCAAGAACGCCCGTGAGATATACTATCTCTTCGAGGACGAAGCTCCATCTGCTGCTACGTCCACCGAGGCCGAACCTACTTCTGTCGCTCCCTCTGCACCCATTCCTGCGCCTGCGCCTGCACCTGCTGTCATCGCTGCTTCGACAGAAACTGCGACAGCCATCGAGGACGTACCTCTAAAGGCTGCCGATATTCTTCATCACATCATCGCTCAGAAACTGAAGAAGAAGATCGAAGAAGTTCCGTTGACGAAGTCGATCAAGGACCTTGTTGGTGGCAAGTCCACACTGCAAAATGAGATTTTGGGTGACCTTCAACTCGAGTTTACGTCCGCTCCTGAGAAAGGCGAAGAGCTTCCGCTCGAAGAACTTGGATCTGCATTGGGTGCCAGTCATTCTGGGACCCTCGGCAAACACACCTCTGGCCTTATCTCACGCCTTATCGGAGGGAAGATGCCTGGGGGGTTCAATTCCTCCGCAATCAAAGGTTACTTGTCGAAGAGATGGGGTCTGGGCTCCTCCCGTGCCGATGGCGTCCTTCTGCTGGGTACCACTATGGAGCCCGCCAAGCGTCTATCTTCCGAAGCCGAGGGCAAGGCATGGTTGGACACCGTTGTTGGCGCATACGCACAGCGCGCTAGTATCACCTTGGCCAGTGGCGGTGCAGGTGGTGCGGGTTCCGGAGGTGCTGGAGGCGCTACGATCAACAGCGAGGAGTTCTTGAAATTCAAAGTGGAACAAGATCGGTTTGCCGCTCAACACATTGAACTCTATATGCGTTACCTCAACCGCGACTCTCGTGCCGGTGAGATCGCCCATGACAAGGAAAAGGCCTCGTCTGCGCAACTCCAAGCTCGACTCGACTCCATCGCTCGAGAGCACGGTGACATGTACATCGACGGAATACAACCCACCTTCGATCCACTGAAAGCCCGCCATTTCGACTCTTCTTGGAACTGGGTCCGTCAAGACGCACTGCTTATGTACTACGACATCATCCATGGCCGTCTCACAACCGTCGACCGAGAACTCACCGCTCGTTGCATTGCTCTCCTCAATAGGGCCGATCCTGAGCTCCTGACATATATGCAGTATCACATTGACCGCTGCGATGCAAGTAAAGGCGACACTTACGCACTCGCAAAACAATTCGGACAGCAACTCATCGATAACACGAGGGGTGTCATCGGGCAACCCCCTGTTTACAAAGATGGTAAGTGAACTGGCAAGATCTAGCGTTTTCCTTGTGATCATATTTGTTCCGCAGTGACATTCCCTACTGCCCCCCACACTGAGGTCACGGCGAAAGGCAATATCGTCTACTCCGAGGTCGTTCGCGAAAACGTTCGCAAATTGGAGGCGTATGTCGAGGAAATGGCCAGCGGGGATACTATTTCCACCGTCAATATTCAGAAAGTTCAGGAAGACGTTCTCAAGCTATGGACTGTCGTGAAATCGCAACCTGGAATCAGCCAGGATCAGAAGAACCGCATCAAAGCCTTATACGAGGGCGTTGTACGTTCCCTCAGGAAAGGCCCCGAGCAAACCCGCACCCGTATGCGAAATCGTCGGTCTTCGTCTCAGTTCCTTCGACCCCAGATCTCCGCTACCACTCGTGTATCCGACGATAAAGTGCCACTGTTGCACCTCAAACGCAAAGTCGGGGGCAACTGGGAGTATTCAAGCAACCTGACTGGGGTTTACCTCGACGTTCTGCACGAAATAGCAACATCGGGCACAACATTCAAGGATAAGAACGCGCTTCTCACCGGTGTCGGGAAAGGCTCCATCGGTGTTGAAATCCTCAAAGGTCTTCTTTCTGGCGGTGCTCACATTGTCATCACCACTTCTCGTTACAGCCGCTCGACGGTTGAATACTACCAATCTATTTACCAGAGCTATGGCGCGCGGGGATCTGCATTGACAGTTGTTCCTTTCAATCAAGGTTCAAAACAGGACGTAGAAGCTCTCGTCGACTACATCTATGCGACGCTCGGAATGGACCTCGACTATATTCTCCCTTTCGCCGCAATACCAGAAAATGGTCGAGAAATCGATGGTTTGGACGATAAATCAGAGCTGGCACATCGCATAATGCTGGTTAACCTCCTCCGGATCCTTGGCGCCGTGAAGACGAAGAAGGCATCACGTCAGTTTGTCACGCGACCCACTCAAGTCATCCTTCCCCTCTCCCCTAACCACGGTCTGTTTGGCAACGATGGATTGTATTCGGAATCGAAGATCTCCCTGGAGACGCTCTTCCAACGTTGGACCTCTGAGAGCTGGGGCGAGTATCTATGTTTGGCTGGCGCTGTGATTGGGTGAGGAGCTCATGGTCAAGTTGTGTCATAGTGTATACTGACTTCGTCATCGTAGATGGACTCGAGGGACTGGACTGATGGATGCCACGAATACCGTTGCCCACGAGCTCGAGAGCTACGGCGTTCGCACCTTCTCTGCAAAGGAGATGGCATTTAACATCCTTGGACTGATGCATCCACTTCTGTTCAGTATCACTCAGGTCGAGCCGATCTGGGCTGATTTGAATGGCGGAATGGATCGCCTACCAGACCTCGCTGAGATTACCACTCGTATTCGCAAGAGCTTAAACGAGAAGAGCGAACTTCGCCGCGCAATCGCCAGGGATAATGCTCTCGACTTCAAGACTATCAACGGCGTCGAAGGCGAGAGGGTGCTGCAAACCGTGAACGTTGTACCTCGCGCCAACTTCAAATTCGATTTCCCCGTGCTGGAGTCGGTATCTTCCCTCGAGGAACTCAGCAAGCTTCGAGGTATCATTGACTTGGAGAAAGTCGTCGTCATCACCGGATTCGCGGAAGTCGGTCCCTGGGGCAGCTCACGCACGAGATGGGAAATGGAGGCAAGGGGAGAGTTCACCATCCAAGGCTGCATTGAGATGGCATGGATTATGGGATTCATCAAGCACTTTGATGGTCGTCTGAAGAACGGTTCCTTGCACGTAGGCTGGGTTGACACGAAGACTGGGGAGCCCGTCGACGACAAAGACGTGCGTGGCCTCTACGAGAAGGAGATATTGAAGTGCGCCGGAGTACGATTGATCGGTAAGCTCATCTCAGTCCCATTACCCTCTGAATAAATCTGATAATCCACAGAGCCGGAGCTTTTCCGCGGGTACGATCCCAAGAAGAAAGTGTTCAATCAGGAGATCGAGCTCATACATGATCTGGAGCCCATCGAAGTCGCCCAATCAGAAGCAGAAAAGTTCAAGTATGAGCATGGCGACAAGTGCGACATTTGGACTGCGGAGGGCGATCAGTGGTTCGTTAAGCTCAAGAAAGGTGCTCGCGTCTTTGTCCCGAAGGCATTCCGCTTCAGCCGCTTGGTTGCTGGACAGATCCCAACTGGATGGGATGCTGGCAGGTACGGTATCCCGGCGGATATCATTGCTCAGACGGACCGGACCACTCTCTGGGCCTTGGTGTGCACTGCCGAAGCTCTCAACATGTCTGGTATCACTGACCCTTACGAATTATACAATCACCTCCACCCTTCCGAGGTTGGAACCTGCGTGGGGAGCGGTATGGGAGGTACCGAGTCGCTTGCCAAGATGTTCAAGGACCGCCGCGAGGAGAAAGATGTACAGAACGATATCCTTCAGGAAACGTAAGCCCCATTATTCACGACAAGTTCAAGCCTTTACGTTGACGTTTTATTTAGGTTTATCAACACTGTGGCTGGTTGGATTAACTTGCTTCTCATGTCTTCAAGTGGCCCTGTCAAAATTCCGGTCGGTGCTTGGTGAGCGACGTTGCTTGCCCGTTGATATCTCGGTTTGCTAATTCTCCTGCAGCGCAACCGCGCTTCAGTCTCTCGAGATCGCGTGCGACACTATTCTATCCGGCAAGGCAAAAGTCATGATTGCTGGTGGTTTTGACGACCTTAGCGAAGAAGGCTCCTTCGAGTTTGCAAATATGAAGGCTACCAGTAATGCAGAGACCGAATTTGCCATGGGACGCGAACCTACAGAGATGTCACGACCTACAACCACAACTCGTTCAGGGGTAAGCCATTAATCTAATCGAATACGCCCTGCTTAATTCAGTCGATTAGTTCATGGAATCCCAAGGAACGGGCATTCACATCGTTATGAGTGCAAAGACCGCCCTCGAGCTCGGAGCTCCCATCCGGGGTGTCCTGGCGTTCACCTCTACGTCTACGTAAGTTTAGTTAAGTAACAATTCATGAACCACATATTCATTCGTTCTAGCGACAAGGCTGGGCGCTCAATCCCTGCTCCTGGGCGTGGTGCCCTCTCGGTCGCTCGAGAATTGTCATCCAAATATCCTCTCCCGTCACTCAACCTAGAGTATCGGTCCCGCCAGATTACTTTCCGTCGCAAGCAGATTTCAGACTGGCTCGGTCATGAACATGCACAACTCCGCGACGAGATCGAGGAGCAGAAATCCAAGGATGGCACTTACGACGAAGATTATTTTGCGTCGCGCGTCGCTGATATCGAGAAGGAAGCTCGCCGCCAAGAAAAAGAGGTTTTGGTCACTTATGGCATGCTTGAAGGGACCGACGCGCGAGTGGGACCCATGCGTCGCGCTCTCGCTGTCTGGGGTTTGACTGCTGATGATATCGGTGTTCTCTCCATCCACGGTACGAGCACTGGAGCCAACGAAAAGAACGAGACGGAGATATGGCACAACATTCTTGCCACCATGTCTCGTACCCATGGCAACGCTGTCCCCGTCATGGCTCAGAAGAGTTTGCTTGGCCATTCGAAAGGAGGATCAGCAGCATGGCAGATGGCCGGTCTCCTGCAGACGGTCGTTACGGGAATCATTCCCGGGAACCGCAATAGCGAGTAAGCTTTGCGTCCCCTTGTGTTAGTCAACAACTAACCGTATATCCCATGAAGCAACATTGATGCGAGATTTGAGGCGCATCACTATCTCATGTTCCCCTCAAGGTCTATCCATACGGATGGGATTCGCGCCGGTGTCATGGTAAGCGGTTCCTCGTCGCGAGTTACCCAGGAATAACAGTTGTGCAGTCCTCCTTCGGCTTTGGTCAAGTTGGGGGCGTTGCCGTTATCGTTCATCCACGCTACCTTTTTGCATCCCTAGATCCTTCTGCTTATGGGTCCTACAAGTCTCGTAACCAAAGGCGTTACCAGGAAGCATACAAGGTCATGACCGAGATGATGACATCCAACTCTTTGGTCAGAATCAAAGATGGACCGCCCTATAGCCCTGAACTCGAGCAATCGGTCCTCATGAACCCCATGGCTCGTGCGACTTTTGATCCCAAGACGCGCAGCTACTCCTATACTGCTGATTTGGACAAAGTCGTTCGATTTGATGTTGCGAATGTGAAGACTGTTGCTGAGGCATTTGCATCCACTGATTCGGTTGTCGGCGTTGGGGTTGATCAAGGTGATTCTACCGTCTTGAAGTACTTTGCAGTATCCTCACTTTACTCCTATTTTCCCAGAATTGATTACGTCGGTCCCATCGTCGAATCCGACCTTTGTCGAACGCAACTTCACTGCAGCCGAAATCGATTACTGCCGCACTCAACCATCACCTCCTTCTTCTTTCGCTGCGCGTTGGGTCGGGAAAGAGGCGGTCTTCAAGTCACTCGGTATCTCCTCGAAGGGTGCCGCCGCTGCAATGAAGGACATTGAGATCCTTCCTAACGAGGACGGGGTGCCAACCGTCACTCTTCATGGCGACGCAGAAGCGGCTGCCCAGAGCAAGGGTATCAAGCATGTTCACATTTCTTTGAGTCATTCCGAGGTATGCCAAAACAATGCCTTGCGGAAATATCTCCCACTCACTTTCCCTGCAGACCGTCGCTATCGCTTTCGCACAATCCACATTGTAATTTTGACCCGGGTCCCATAGCATGCATATATTTCCAGTAGATTGTCAGACGCATTGTTGTGGTATAACAGTAGCTGCGATTATCCGTAATGATACAAGAATAGATTTTCTATTGTTCACTTCCTGGGCGTGAGTAGAGACTTTGCTTGACGACATAGTCAGCAATCAGGTCTGGGACCATCTGCTTCCACTTCCCATCCCCACATGTAGCTTTCGCTTTTACTTCGCTTGAGCTGTAGGTCTGTTCGTCGGCACCAATGTCGATGAACGCTACGCGGTCACCTGTTATAAATTCGTCTGCTAGCTCAGGTGTCTTATCATGGGATTCTTGAGACGTCTTTTCAGCAGTCATGTTCCGTCTATAGGCGCACACTATGTGGCAATTTTCTTGATGTGGAGAAAGAAATGACCGGAGCTTCTGGACCATAGCACGTTCGGAGGAATAGTATTTCGGAGAGAAAAGGCGGACGAAGGTATCGAATCCCAAGAGGAATGTCAACTGTGGAGAAGGGAACGGATACGGTGTGTCTCGTGTACCCGATATACTTTGAGGGTTAGAGGGTTCGGTGATTGCAGCCAGCCTGGCTTGGAGGAAGCGAAGTAAGACAGTCGACTTCCCAACAAACGTTGGCTCATCTATGATGGCAACAGCAATATTGGCGCTTATCTGCGAAGATTCGTCGACGCCGGGATGAATGTCGTGCGAGAGGAGGCGCATCATTTCAAGTCGTTGAACAAATGTTGCATCCCCTGGCTTCAAGTCTTTATCTGCATTGCGGACGGAAAGAAGCAGCATGCGCGCATCGTATGACTCTGCGAAGGAGGGGACACTAGGAGGGCAGCGCTGGCAGGACGAGGGTGGGAGTGATTTGGCAAGCGCCAGGTGCGCCAGGGTCGGAGGATTAAATGAGGAATCCAGAACCGATATGCGCAACGTGGGGTGGGTATGGGTGGTTTGTCCGGGTCGAAATGGCCAGTGTTCGTGAGTCGTGTAGACAAGCTCGACGGGTGATATTCCGCGTTGCACCTTCTGGAGCAACTGCAGCGCATGACTAGCGAAACCAGGTGGGATAACGGCAGTGGGAGGGTGAGTCATGATTTGGGATGCTGGGACTGCTATGCTATCGGCCTCGGCAGAGACGAGCTATAAAGACCTGCCTACCTGATGTTCGACGAGTACTTGCTTGAGGCAGCTCGGACAAACAGGATTAGATAAATGGAATTGCCAAGTCAGGTGATCCGGTCAAACAAACGCGGCTGACCACTACCTCCATCTCATTGTCGACCTTTGAATTATGGAGAAAGATGCCGATGGTTTCTACACGCCCAAGACGGGTGATGGTAATGAAATTCGTTTCCACGCACGGTGACGATGCTGATTCGATGTACAGCAGCCGCGAAACCAGAAGTAAAGGAGAGTGAGGCAAAGAAGCCCGAGGTTGCGGAAGCTGCTAGATCAGGTGCGCACACTATAGTGCCTTCTTGTTTTGCTGTATAAACATTCCGTTCATGCAGGAACCTCCGATCTATTATCGTCCACTTTCGAGGTTACGGTGGGTTGCCTCCCGGACGCGTGCAGTATATTGGCCATTCACTAGAGAAATAGGTGACATTAGCTGATCAACAAGCCGATCCAAATTCTCCTCTGTACAGTGCGAAATCATTCGAGCAATTGGGCCTGTAAGTCGATCAGACGTTATGTCAACATGATACTCAAGAGTTCTTGCAGACATCCAGATCTACTCAAGGGCCTATATGCGTTGGGATTTTCGAAGCCTTCCAAAATCCAAGAACGCGCGTTACCCCTCCTCCTTGCCAATCCGTGAGCATTTACCGTTGCGTGAGATGATTCATGTGTTGATCTATTCCCCGGACCACTTCTCAAGACCGCAAAATATGATCGGACAATCGCAATCTGGCACAGGCAAGACCGCCGCATTCGTCCTTACCATGCTTAGCAGGGTAGATTTCTCACTCAACAAGACACAAGTGCGAGAGACACTGCGTACCTCCAAACTTGGTATCTGATTTCATTTTCAGGCCATTTGTCTCGCCCCGTCACGAGAGCTGGCGCGACAAATAATGTCGGTCGTGGTGGCAATGGGGAAGTTCACTCCAGTACAGACGGAATATGCCATCAAGGACAACCTTCCCAGAGATGTCACCAGGATAACGGCACATATAGTTGTCGGTACTCCGGGGACCATGACTGATCTTCTCAAACGGAGAGTTATAGATTCGTCAGGCATCAAAGTCTTTGTGCTCGATGAGGCTGACAACATGCTTGACCAAGATGGTCTCGGAGAGCAAACGTTGAAAGTCAAAAAGTGATTTCGCCTCATGGCGCTTCTTTACAATCTACTGACACCTTTGCAGTCTCTTGCCTCGGACACAACCTCCCCAGATCATTCTCTTCTCAGCTACGTTCCCTGACCACGTGCGGACCTTTGCCGGCAAGTTTGCTCCCGACGCCAACAAGATAGAGCTTCAAAAGGAAGAACTATCGGTAGAGGGAATTCGCCAGTTCTTTATGGACTGCCGTGACGAGGAGCAAAAATATGACATTCTAGTCTCGCTATATTCACTGCTTACGATTGGCCAAAGCATCATCTTCTGTCAAGTAAGTCTGTTGATATTGTTCCACCTCCCTGAACGAATATTCCCATTTTCTAGCATCGGCATACGGCGGACAAGATTTCGCAGCGAATGACTGTTGAGGGGCATAAAGTTGCCTCCCTTCATGGGGCCAAGGATGCTTCTGAGCGAGACGCTGTCATCGACAGCTTCCGTGAGGGTCGGGAAAAGGTCTTGATCACGACAAACGTCATCGCTCGTGGTATCGATATTCTCCAAGTGAACATGGTCGTCAACTATGATCTACCGCTAATGAACGAGCGCGGGAATGCTCATTCTGGCGATGGCAGACCAGATATCGAAACATACATTCACCGCATTGGTGCGTCCCCTGCTATCGTGATTCGAACCTATAATTGACCAGTACTTCAGGGCGAACGGGACGTTTTGGGCGTAAAGGGATATCTATCAACTTCGTTCACGACAAGAGGACATGGCTACAGATGGAGGAGATTGAAAAGGCGCTTGGAAAGAAGATTATTCGTATTGAAACAGGTGATCTGGATGAAATGGAACAGGTATACAGTCTTCATCGGCCTGAATTTTTGTCCAAGAATAACGGGTCTCCCTTCCTTACAGAAAATGAAGAAGGCGTTGAAGTGAGCTACCGGACAAGACCACGTTTGTTGTCCGGGGGTATCTGTGCGCGGTGGCTTGATTTCATCTTGCTGTGTTTAGTTTCGGCGGTTGCTTGCACATAGACGGAAGTACATTTCTGTACGGACTCATGCAACCCTGTAAGAATCGTGCATTGTTATATTATCTTCCCCAAGGCTGCAGACGGGGCATTACTATTTCAGACAGTGCAGAGTGGAATGTTTCTAGTTGTGGGCGGTCGTTCGACGTTGTGAAACATCAACTACTAGTAGTTGGCAAAGTCTCCAGTCGATACACGTCGCCGGGACAATGAATATTTCAGGGGGAATTGATAGATACATGATTCATATCTTACTGCCAGTGGCGTGGACTGGATGACGGCTATGCTTATGTTTTGTATGAAGGTACACAGAAAGGTTTCATCGCGCACGAATATCGCTAAAATGACATGTGAGATTACGTAGATGGTATGAAATTTGGCAAGATTTGGTGCAACAAGGCTAGACCGGGAATCGGGACCTTGTGCTGACGGCTGCGATCGATTGGAAATACAACTGAGAGTGGGTCAGACAAGGAAAAAGATGACACGCACAGCTCATGGACTGGACAGTCGAATACATCATTAGAATAGGATCGAGTGACAAGAAGGATACATACCGCGAACGACAAAGTTGGCCAAAACTGCGATAAAGAGGAGCGCGCTGACGATGAGGGGGCCAGCAATGGCGTCTGCGAGGGGGTGAGAGCGGGCGTTATCGGAGTAGAGACGACAACGGACCGTAATGGCCAGGATCGCGCTTGCGAATCATGCTGATGCGGGACTGATAGAGGTAAAAACCGTATATCTCAAAGGTTGTGAGACGTAAAACGGGCTGGGTCGACATAGAGAGGGGACATACCAAAACGCCGATACTAAGTGCTGCATAGACGTATGCAAAGGTGCGCGCAATAGGATCACGAGAGGCATTGTAGAGGGCGGCAGCAAACGTGCCGATGAGAATGGCGGCATTGAGCCAAGAAAGCCAAGCTGCGAAAAAGGTGAGAAGGGGGATAGCAAGGGAGGGCGAGACGGACTTCGTTCGTTGGCAAACCAGACTTTGCCTTCGACTTTGATGGCGTTGGAGACCTTGCGGGGTACGCGGAGATTGGGGGGCAAAGATTGGATTGAGTTGTAGTTTCTGACGGGATCCTGTTCTGGGATGTCGTCTTGTCTGGTGTAGCGAGCGGGGCGAGAAGTATTCTCTGGAAGGGAAGCGAGCGCGGAGGTGGAGAACGGGAAGAAACTGGACCAAGACACTCCGAACCGTCCTGTGCTCTCGCTGCTCATCGTCGTCGTCGGTAAAGAAACCGAACCGAACCGGTTTCTCTTCTACTCAAACCACGTGATCACTACTGACGTCATTCGAGCACCTTCTGGGCTGTTCCGTTTCGCCCTAGTTATAAAGTCGCATCCTTGGTGTTCGCCCTAGTCGCCGTTCAACATGGGCAAAGACTACTACAAGACACTCGACGTACCACGCTCAGCGACAGACGATGACATCAAACGCGCCTACAAGAAAATGGTACGTGCTTACCCCTCTTTTTATATCGCGTCTCTCATCTCACCGTTCCTAGGCCCTGAAATGGCACCCGGATAGAAACCGGGGCTCAGAGGAGGCCTCCAAAAGATTCAAAGAGGTTGCTTACTCCAGTCTTCCAACATTACCATTGCTCACCCACCCCCCTAGATTTCCGAAGCATTCGAGGTGCTCAGTGACAAGAACAAACGCACCATTTATGACCAGGCCGGCGAAGAAGGCCTCAAAGGCGGAGGCGTACCCCCTGGTGCTGGCCCGTCTGGCTTTGGTGGATTCCCTGGCGCTACGTCCTTTACCTTTACCACCGGTCCGGGTGGCGCCGGGTTCACTCCAACCGATCCCCAGCAGATATTCGAGTATGTGTCACACTGATCTCTGTGTTATATACTCGCTCACCAGCCTTCTACAGACAAATGTTTTCCGGTGGTTTTGGTGCCTTCCCCGGTTTCGGGGGTATGGGCGGCATGGGCGGCATGGGTGGAAGAACCCCAATGCCATCCATGTTCGATGATACAGGCCCGGGTAACTCCTTTTTCGGCGGAGGTATGCCCGGTGGCATGCCTCACCGCCCATCGGTACAACAACGCTCAACTTCCGCCCCTGCGCCCCAGCCATCAGAAATTACTCGGCCGCTCGGCCTCTCTCTAGAGGACCTTTATTCGGGCACCACCAAACACCTCAAGGTCGGTAGAAAGCTCCTCGACGGCACGACGGAGGAAAAGGTTCTCGAGATCCAAGTCCTTCCTGGTTGGAAGAGTGGTACAAAGATTCGCTTTCCACGTGCAGGCAACGAGCAACCAAACGGTGAATCCCAGGATCTCGCTTTTGTCGTTGAAGAGAAACACCACTCTGTCTTTACTCGAGATGGAGACGATCTTGTATGCAACCTCAAGATACCCCTGGTGGACGCTCTCGCTGGCAGTAACACCAAAATGGCAGTCCAGTTGCTAGATGGCCGCAAACTACAGGTTTCGTCCCCTGTTGGGATAGTAAAACCTGGCCAAGAAACAAGGGTGGTCGCTGAGGGCATGCCAATCCGCAAACAGGCAAGCTTGAAGAAACAGGGAGACTTAGTTATCCGTTGGGACGTTCAATTCCCGGACCGCCTGACCGCCTCGCAGAAAGAGGGGATCAGGCGGATATTGATATGATCATCTTGAATACCGAGACCCCCTTCTAGCTCTAATTTAGCATTGTACTTTTAATACTCGCACTTCTCATGTAGCATGATCCGGTGGAACGCTATCAACCCGGGCACGACAGCGTTGATTGTTTCAGAATGTCAGAAAGTCGGGAAATGGTTACTAGATGTGAGCATGTCGGCATGTCTAGATAGCACTCAGACTAGAACAAAAGTTTCTTACCTGTATACGCCAAGAGGCCACGTCGGGGGCGGGCAACATGCTAATCGACCGCAGCGGCATCCTTGGAGGAATTTTTAGATTGCGCGGCCCGACCGGTCCAAAACTATGGAGCATTTCCGACCTCCTTGGAGGTTAGCTTTTATGACTGCCTTACCAATGCTAGCCCCAGCCTCTGAATGGGGTTTCTGTGGCCATACCCCACACCCGATTAATTCATGATAGTGAACCGTGACAGCACCTGCATATATCCATATCAAAGGATATCCGGTCAAAATGAGGTTACTGTAACTTGCCTGCAAGTGATAGTCTCTCGATCAATAGGAGCTGCCAGAGAGAAATCGGTTAAACATGGATCGGCAGAGTGCAGCCTGAAGCAGGACGATAAACGGTATGTGATCAATTCAGTACGTTGTCCCGGGGCCCACTGAACGTGGACAATGAACCCATCAACTTTTTTCCTCTGAGGTAGACCACCTATCCCTTAGGGAAAGGAGAGCACACGGATATCACTTGATCCGCAGATATGAACGCACGAATTCAGGACTGGAGTCCCAAAATGACCACCGTTCCTCGATGAAGGCGCGGCGTTGATATCATGATGACTCCTCGTGTAATCCGAATCAGTCCTGCCAGCTGTCCAGGTCGGAATCCATCGGCGAGCACTTGGCATTTGAACCTGTTTCTCGACTCACTTTGAGGTTCGCAAGTTGTAACAGGTCAACAATTGAAACAAACATCGTCCAACACATTTACGTTTACAGTTACTTGCGGTTTGTCAAAAACCTCCAGGATGTTGGTAACCATGCTGTATGGTTTACGCCACCTCAAATGAACGATTACTCACTCCAGCTCCGGCAAGCAAAACGTGCTCTCCACGAGGCCGTTGCGCAAAGAAATGGCGTGCAAGCTCTATGATCGCTGGCGAATCTATCTATTGCCGGCCAAGTGATTGCGCTCTGGTATATATCTACTGTACGTTCAAACCCCACAGCGCGCCTGCTGTCCGCCCACTGGCTCAGTAACTTTCTCCAGCTACATCACCGAGCGTGACTCGTAGACTTTTCCACCTTCGTTCCGACAATGTCCGCAAGAAAGCAAGATCATCACGCAGTCCTCGGACTCCCGAGCGACGCGCGCGACGATGCTATCAGAGCAGCGTACAAGAAACTCGTGTGTAGTTCTCCTCACATCGACTTCTGTCAGTTAACGTCGGACCAAGGCTCTCCAGTGGCATCCAGACCGCCATGTGGTTGGCAAGGAACGTGCGGCACAAATCTTCATTGAAGTAGGCTTCTTACACTTGACTCGCTTCTTGTTCCGTTCATGATGAATCGCCAATAGGTGAACCATGCGTATCACGCTCTGATGGACGGCAAAGAGAGTACACATTCCTCATCAACGGAAGCCTCATCAACAACCAGCCCTCCTACTGGCAGTGCTGACGCCACTCAATCCGATGCCCATACCAAAAGTACTCAGGCTTCGAGCCGGCCACCTTCCGCGAGCCCCAACTCAGGCAAGCAGTCCAGCCCCCAACCTTTCTCCTCTGCATCATGTGATGATCATGATGGGAATTCCACCAATTCCGGTACTCGTTCGAGAGCTTCATCATCCACGTCGTCGTCGTCGTCTCCCACATCGTCCTCCGACCCGAAAATCAGTTCCCATCCGCGGCCAGCCAGGGCCAGGGGAGATGGGGACCGATCTAGCTCCGACCGGGCGAAGACCGACCGCAAGTTCTTCAAGTCACAAGATCATCTGCACGATCCTCCCTGTGCAGCCGCGCCGAAGACCACCGTTCCT
>JBBPOC010000664.1:0-14803 GCA_038091235.1 Tylopilus rubrobrunneus | reverse complement strand
AACAACACCGCAAACATACAGTATCACTGAAATGCGGTTAATTTTGTAGTTATTTTACCGCAAAGTAAGATATAATAGGAAATGCGGTATTAATATTTATTTTCCTGATATTTATTTTCACTTGTTGGATCATCTCAGGCTACTACAAAGCAGAACAACACCGCAAACATACAGTATAACTGAAATGCGGTTAATTTTGTAGTTATTTTACCGCAAATCAAGATATAATAGGAAATGCGGTATTAATATTTATTTTCTTGATATTTATTTTCACTTGTTGAATCATCTCAGGCTACTACAACGCAGAACAATTTGTTACCGCAAATATGAGGATTGTAACAAATGCGGCAATATGATGAATAAATAATTGATACAATATGTACTGATACAGTCATCTGACCTGATACCATCATGCAACGTGCAATAAGCAAGGGCCTTCACATGAAGGGAGTTTTATTGGCTAAAGAACGTGAGTCAAATCCAGTATATATACGAATTCTAATCTATGAGTACAGGTGAAAGACATAGACTAGAGTCAGAAGCAGGTACTCAGGCTCCACTGGAAGATATGGATGAGACAGACACAAGTGAAAATGGAAATATGTGCAACAAAGACGACGACAGGCAAGTCGTGGAATTGAAAAGAAGAGTGGAAGAACTGGAAGAGATTGTAAAGAACCAAAGTATGGAAAGAGGGGAAGACATTGGAGGGAAAAATCTACTGATAAAAGAGGGAGAATTGAAAGCATTCGAACGACTTCTCCAAAGTCACTTTGTCTGTGCAATGTAAGTGGAGCACTATATGGCAAGAGAAACACTCACGATGGCACTGCATTCTATAGTTGTCATGACATTATGTGAGTGTTGTGGCACGGAAGGAAGAGGTACTGACCAGAGACAGGCAAAATGTGACGAGAATGAACAGTGCCTGCGAGCACAAGTTCTGTGGAACCTGTTTGACGGAAACATGGAGTATGTTCTACAAGACGATGGACAGAGACGAGGACGTACGGAAAAAGATTTTCCGGTGTCCTCTGTGCCGACTGGAGACGGTAGGATTGGTTGACCATCGGAAGAGATTGGTGTCGAACATGCCATTTGAAGTCGATGTGTGGACAAATCGGACGATGGAGTTGATCTGGGAAGAAGGGTTCAGTCTGGTCAATGAAATCGGGCGTACCAGAATCCAGGACTTGGATGACTTGGAATTGGTGGATAGCGAAGATATCTGGCAAAAGGGTCGAAAGAAATTACGATATCGGTGAGCGTTTGAGTGCTTGACTCAGCAATCATAAGCAGAATATGACATACTGACATGATTTCACAGACAGAGCGTGAATGCAATGAGACGGTTTGAACGGTGGTGGACAGAGTGGGATACGAACGAAATCCTAGAGGAGCTTGAGAGGGATGTTGAAGTGATAGAGATCATGTCAGACTGAAGGAAGAACAAGGAATATATGACGACATACATGATCTCACAGTGGTGAACTGGAATGCTAGTCACAGTCAAGTAGCTAGAGAAAGAGATGAAAGCATGTCAGCTCACCGCAGCACATGCAATTGTACTCCATGACAGGGAAAATACCGCAAATGGACGACATTAGCCAAATGCGGTAAATGCATCCGGGTATCTGATCACGATCCGGGCATCAGTACCGTATCACCATACATCACCACCCATCATGCCACCCAAAGCGAAAGGAGCAAAGAAAGCGAAAGGACGTACCACAGGAGACAACACGAATGCCGGGGAAGAGACGACATCGATGCCAAGTCATGCGGCTGGGACGGGGTCGACGATGAACATCGACAAATACATAGATCAATACTACGATCGACAAGAGAAAGCAGAGAAAGGACTCATCGGATTTGCTCGCATCGACATCATCAAGCGGAACCTCATATTTGGGCGATACAACAAGCGCGAGCTTAGCCACAAGGAGAAGAGTGCATTGCTTGACTCGTTTTTGAGCAACGGGCTGGATCGATACGCACAACCGAATGCAATCAATCTGATCGTGGATGCAGACAGCGTGGTCACGGATACGGTCAAATCAGCGTCAGAACTTGGGGTCACGAAGAGAGATGGGTCACACCTACCGTGGTTGCGATTCAAAACAGATGCGTTTCAACACGATGAAAGTTCGACGGACAAGCCGTTCGGGGACGAGGTCGTTGCGGCAGGAGGAAGACACCGGCGTGCAGCGCTGATCGATTGGGTCAAGCTGAAGAAAGCAGCGTTGAATCAGGCTAAACGCGATATGAAGGATATCCAGACGAAACAGAAAGACTCACACGAGTCCGTGACGGACGAGGATGTGCTCGATGCGCAAAAACTTGTTGAACACCTGAGTGGACTCGTGGCGTCCGGTGGATCATGGATCGTTGCTGTCTATGATGAAAGTGAGTTAGAATGGATGGACGACTTGAACGGCACAAGATTCTAACAATGTCACAGGAAAGATTGATGAGTCGATCGGAATACATCTGTCAACCAACCAACGCACCTATAGCTATGCAGAGACTGCGGAAGAAGGCCTTGTTCAATCGTATCTGATGATGAAATCCGAGGGTCAGCAGTGGCATGATTACGAGGCGGATTCTGAGCTGCGAACGACATCGCGCGGCTACAAAATCGGTGTCCTTCTGTCGCAAGATTACATCTTCCGTTTACTCGAAACAATCGTCGACATACCGTCGACACACTACATCCACTCCGACATATTCAGGATCACGACCTTTAGCAACGATCTGATGAGTGATCACGGTGGAGTGAGTAACAACATACCTTCATATCTGGGCGAGAATGCGAAATTCACTGAAACGACACAGTTACTTGCAGTGTTGACAATCATGCTTGAGAAACGACTCCGTACCTGCTTCAACAATGTCCCTTGGGATGCTGCGAAGGTCGAGCGTGCACGGAAGACGGCTGCAAACGAGAAATCGAAGGAGAAGGACAGCGACGAAGCGAAAGCCTACCTGGAGGCATGTATGAAGTCACTTATCGAAGCGAACCCAGTCTTGGAGGCACTGAACAACGAGCTCCGCGAGATCATCGATACGACATATATGGACACGCTCGGAGGAGGTTCTGAATGGAAGTACATGGGTCAGCGTGTTGAAGAATGGACGAATCCATACGAAAGCTACGTCCGCGAGGTCGTGGATCAACTGAACGAGACGGCGGTGAAATGGTCGATGAAACCAGAGATGAATGACGTACCGGAGAATGTGAGGCTTGCATGGGCGGATTGCGCATCGAAGGCGAAACTAGTTCTGGAGATGAGCCACCCGACTCAGCCAGATCTCATGCCATTCATGTCAGTCGCGGTGTGGCAAACACTGTCAAAAGTGCTCACCCGAGTACCGCGAGCACTTCTCGAGGTGAGCCATTGATCGATCGCGATTGACCGCAAAACGGGCGATAGGTACATTTGCGGTGATTCGGATTCATTTCGCCGCAAAACATGTGACCTGTCTAGATGCGGCATTTCAGATATATCCATTTATATTGCCGCAATCCAGGTCACATGTCGATATGCGGCGATTCGGGTATGTGTGTCACAACTGTCTTGATATGGATAACCGTGTCCAAACGTGACAAGTGCACACTGCTGGGAACGACTTGAATCTACCGCGAATCGCTGTCCTCCATGAATTGCGGTCAAATCTGTCAACTATGTAATGCTGTTACTGATATATTTTATTAGATATCTTCTTGGTTCAGTCCGTTGGTTTATGCACAGAAGGTTATAGGATCAAGGTGGAAGATGGGCTCTGCAACAGCAGACATGGTGCGTGCGTTCACGGCACACCCCGACATCAACGAGTATGTCATCGATGAATACTTGGGAATGGTATGTTGTGTTTTACTTATTGTTAGTCGTTCAATGTGAGCTTGACATCTTGTAGTTCGTTTGGTCTTTGATCGAGAACCTCCCGTTGCTTATGCGATTGGAGTTCGACTTGGAGCAATCTCCTTCTCTCGAGCGACCACAAACCGCGAAGGCCCTCAAGGAGTTTATGCTTCTAGATGGATCCACAGACAAGTTCTGGAAGCCTGGGCAACCAATTCAAGTTACGAGAGAGGCCGATGACACAGATGGTCAGTCCAATCACACTCTTCAAGTTCACACTCTTTGTTGTCGTCCATCTGAATGGATTCCAGAAATGTTTCTTCGGAAGGAACTTCGACTCGAAGTCCTCGTGTTGGATGATAAGATCAAGATGCTTCTGAGAGGTAAGACGTCGTCCTCCAAGCACACAAAGAAATGGATGGATCCGTGGCGCCGGAGCATGCAAATCACCGGCCTCAAACGGGATATGTCTCGCGCCGTTCCTCTCCTCAATTTCCATACAGCACCATGGGGGAAGACCACAGATTCCAGTGAATCCCGGCATCGCAAAGAGACCATTTCATCTGCACTCATCGAATACGGCATCATCATCGAAAATAGAACTTCGCTCTTCAAAACGGATGATAGCCCGTCGGCATGGCTTCGGGCATACTTCGACAATCTGCTCTCTGGTGGCGTCGACACTAGCAAGAACAAAGGTCGTCCATGCCCTGGGGGGGCAGACGGTTTGATGACCATCACTTGGCCTGATGGACTCGAGTATGACCCGTCGAAGATCACTCAGGACTCACCATTCAACATCATCACTGAGAATGCTCGAACAGAGCGCCGTTTAGCTCGTGACAGGGACAGGATCGTCATTCAAAAAATCATTCGTGCTATCCAGACCTGCCCTCCTGCATGGAATGTCGTCCCAGGTGAAGACCTTGGTGTAATCACCTCGGCACGTCCTCGACCCATTCGACCCGAAGTAAGGGAGAAAGCCATAGATCTTATTAAGGTGCGTGTTACGATACTACAATGTTGACCTTGTCTAATTCACTTGGATTCAACCGATAAGTCCCTCACTCTCAGTGCATTGGAGCATCGTGAGAAGGCATTGGATGTAGATGCTGTCGTCGACTACAACAGTGTCACTCAGGAAGACACTTTTGTCTACTCCTGGCTCACCGATGGAGATGGAAAGGAAGAACATCTTGACATCAATGGAACTCCATCGTCTCAGCTCGAGAATCGTTCCATCACGCCAGTCAAGCTGTCATCCTATATGTTCAGCTTCTCCCAGACACAGAAACTCCTCGACGCTCGAGGTATCCAGGTCTATGATGATAAACAAGCCAAAGCAGACCGCCGTTCGTCGTTGGTTTGTTTGTCTACTTCTGTTCTCACTTTTCTGCAGGTTTCACAACGTCTCAGTCTCGCATTCAATTTGAACGTGTAAACAACCGTGACAGATCTGAGGCTACCGAAGACGTTCACATGCTCACTACTGATGACTCTCACGCATCTGACCATGAAGATACCGGTGATCTTGCTGATAACATGATTGTAGATCCTGTTATTATAACTACGTCGGCCACTGGCAAAGGTGAGTTTTTGCCGCATTTCACTTTGTCATCAATTATGCGGTCATTTCGTGCTTGTTATGTTGTCGCATCTTTTGTTCACAACATGTTTGTTTCTACAATGTTGAACTCACTGTTTCACCGCAATTCCATCACCATCATCATTTGCGGTCGTGTGTGTTCATTTTTGGTTTGTTTATCATGTGTGTCGCATCTTTCGTTTGCAAACCCATTTGTTTGCATGGTTTCACCGCAATTCCATCGTTGTCGTTGTTTGCGGCCGTGTGTGTTCATTTTTGGTTTGCTTATCATGTGTGTCGCATCTTTCATTTGCAAACCCATATGTTTGCATGGTTTCACCGCAATTCCATCGTTGTCGTTGTTTGCGGTCGTGTGTGTTCATTTTTGGTTTGCTTATCATGTGTGTCGCATCTTTCATTTGCAAACCCATTTGTTTGCATGGTTTCACCGCAATTCCATCATTGTCGTTGTTTGCGGTCGTGTGTGTTCATTTTTTATTTGCTTATCGTGTGTGTCGCATCTTTCAGTTGCAAACCCATTCATTTTGTATATCCAATTCATGATTTCACCGCGATTCCATCGTCGTCATCGTTTGCGGTCGTGTGTGTTCATTTTCAATTACATATGTACCTCCACAATAGCTCCATCTTGGACATCGTTTGCTGTCATTTATGGACCATTCTTGAAGCCTAACCCTTATTTCCTTTTTAGGAGCCGACTTGACATCGGCCGTAGAAGGTTTGTCTCGTTTCTTCTAACATCTTCTTTCTCCCAGTCAGGTCATGGTTGACTGTCATTGCAGAATTGACTACCACCATCGGTAACCTCAAGTCTCGTGTGCCCAACTCAGACACCGAGTCGTCTACTTCTCCCACTCCGCCGTTCCATACTACCACTCTCCCAGGTCCGACTCAGTGCCATTCCATCTCTTTCAACGTTGTGGTTGAATCAACGAATGTTTCAGATTCCTCTCAGGCTCTCACGCCTCCCCCGTCCAACCAGCTTGCTATGGCAGCCACTTCGGATGCCAAACGTGCTGCTCCTAGGCACGACGTCATCTCCCGTGAGTCATCTCGAGTTTTCGTTGTCCTCATGTCACTTCAATCGTGAACATACTAGCTCCCCGTGCTCCCTCCAAGAGGAAACGTCCCCGTGTCAACACTGCTGGTGAGCACTCTTCGTCCTCTGTTCGTCCATCCACCGGCAGTGCGGTGTCTGCTCCTCGCCCTGGCACCTCTCGCGTTCTCGGCTTGGACAGCTCCCATGCCACTTGCACCGATCATCGCAAGTCTCGCAACACTGGCACGTCAAGCATGTCCATAGATCATGCAGTTGTGTCGGACGAGGGGGAGTACGAGTCCAGCGCCCCCATCAGTGACATAAAGGCTACTCTCGGCAGGCTCGGTTGAATTTCTGAATTTCGTGCGCTCATTTCTTTCTCCTCCTCCTTCCTCGTTCACATGTCCTTTCACCAGATGTTTTCTGTTTTTGATCAGTGTACGCTACAATTTGAACCAGAGATCGCAGTCCATGTATCATCAGTGTTGATTGATCCAAATTGATCGATCACGGTATGTCCAGTGAATGACTCATATCTTGCCTGTTCGAGTGTCTTTCACGTCATTGTGCATGATCGCTCTTGATGACTTCCGAACGATCCAAGTCCTTCCTCTGCCTCGCCCTCGACTCCCATTCATGTCATCTTGCCATGGCATAGCTCTCGTGTCCATCTCTTTCCTTGCAATTTCACAGACCATCGATGTTCCTCCTTTCTCGGCTCTGTCACGACTCAGGAACTTTGTTTGTCATGCCACCGTTCCGACCAGTGTTTGTTCTATTCATTCGGTCCTGGCGCCACTCCCACCAATTTGTTTCCTGTTTCCTGTTTCTCTCTCTCATCCTCTCTTCCTCCTCGCACACTGACTTTTGACCATCTTCACTAATCATGTTCGCACTGTCCCCTGACCGTCACCGGCGTGATCGTTCCCTTTCTTTGTAAGTTTCTTCGACTCATACTACTTCCGAGTCCTCCCTTTTCCTTCGTGCTCACCTCTCACCTCTCTTCTCAGCCCAAGGTCTGACTCCCCAGACCATGTTGCTACTGACAACGACGAACCTCTCGACGCTCCCTCTGATGTCGAGGAGAATAATGCCAACGTCGAACAGGATCCACTCACCTCACCATTCGACTCCCCCTTCGACATCGCCCTTGTTCCAGATCTCATGCAAGCCGACGACCCATGTCAACAGGACGTCATCGGCGAGGCTATCATGCGCTCCACTTCCGCTGTCGCCCTCAACTCGCCTAACTTTGATGAACTCTTCAGACAGACTGGCTTAGAGAACGTCTTTCTCTCCCGCCTGCGTGAAATGCATTCCGAACGCGACGCCAGTCGTGCCATCCATCTCCTTCGCTTGCGTCGACATCTTGTCATTGACCAAGGTTATCTCCTTCGTGTTCACGACGATAATGTCATTCCCTCAGTCCAGGACCATTTCCTCGACTACATCCTTTTTGTCGGTGCCCGCCTTGGTCTTGACGCCGCTCTTCCATCTGATGAGGTCGAACAAGACCACACCTGGCACATGGAACTTACTTTTTCCAATCTTTTCAAGCTCTGGCCTGACGTCCGTGCCAAGCTCCCCTTTTCCACTGCCGGAAGAATGCTTTATATCGGATCTCGTCGCCAAGAAGACCTTTGGCTTGCCTTTGTACCCAACTCCCTGTCTAACGACCATCATGGTCACCATGGAGGTCCCCAGCCTCAGCATCCATCCATGCCTGTCCTTCCTAACGCTCCGACCACCGCACTCTCTGCTCCCCACGCATACATGATCACCCTGTTTTTTGCCCATCTTCTCGAAGTTATGCGTGTCAGCGACGTCGTCTGCACTGATCCATACCCGGCCAATGTTACTCGGGAGTCCACCACTGCATGCACTAACTTGATGTACGTATTTCCTTCACCAGCAGCCATCTCACATCTGCTCTCTTGGCCTGACCTGACTTCCAGGGGAAGGTTGGAAGAACGTCGCCGTGTCCTCGAACTCACTCTGCCTGAGGCCAAAGAACTTCATATGCAGATCAGGCGCTCCTGGACTCGGTGGGTTGCAAATGCACCCAGGTCCTGGAAACAGGACGGTTTTCTCACCGAAAACCTCCCCATCGCCATCACCCTCCGTTATGGCCAAAACCAGCCAATATGTGGCTCCTCTGAAGCCAGGAGGGTTCGTGACGAGAGAAGGACTTGGGAAAGAGATCACGATCTTACGCACATCAGGTCCATGTCGTTTTCTATTGCTCATCACATCCGGTGTGTTCTTCAAGTTCTTCTTACTTTTGAAGCGAGTGATCTCATTTTTTTTCTGCTCATGCTGGCAGTTTCAATAGTGTCGCCAGATGGACCAGAGTTGATGGGGAGGCTTTGCACGCTGTCTATGGTGACCTTTATGACCGCCCTCTCGAGGACCCGGATCGCACTCGCATTGATCTTCGTGACCGCCATAACGGCTTTTCCATCCCTGTCTATGACACAGAGGGTTTCAGGGTACGTCGCAGGGTTCCAAGTCAATTCGAGACATCTGGTGCCCTCGTCGACCTTCAAAAGGCCGATGGGTTGTTTTTCACCGACGAGCCCCCCAACACTTCTGCCAAGAAAGGCTATCATCTTTATCCCCTCGCGTTCACCAAGAAGTATGGCAACGTGCAAGCTAACATGACTCTCCAATCATTCAATGTGGTCCTTCGTGACATCAACCAGGTCCTTTCGCCTCCGCTTGATGATGAGGATGATATGATGGATGTCTCTGATGATGAAGATCAACCTCGACCTCGTCATGGTGCCCCAGTGGTGCATGGCACTCACTCACAGATATATAATGTGATCTCCCATCGCGTTCGTGATCAAGCACGCTTCCATTACGTCCAGCTCGGTCTTGCCACCTCCGCAATGTCTGGGACCTCTGCAACCACCACTTTCAACAAACATCGCTTCGCTTCACGAAAGCGGCACTGTACTCAAAGTCTCCCTCATCAAAGCTATGCAAATGCCGTCCAGGGGGATGATCAACCACAGGACCTCCGGTTAGAACAAACTTTTACCATCGATGTCATCAGACTACGGGATGAACACAAGTCTGGAAGGTACGTTGACAGTGTCCCCCACTGGCATTCCTCAATGATTTGTTGTTCACAAACTCACACCTTGACACCCCAGAGTCATATATGACGAAGTCGCTTCAAGGTTGTGTCGCTTCGTCCTACACCCGACTGTCCTGGATCCAATCAAGGATTGTCTTCAACCATTCAAACGCGAGGTCCTACCAAACCTTCTTAACTGGGCGACTTACCCACTCACTGCCCTCATTGAACTCGTCTGGAAGCAGCATGCAAGAGGTCTCGAGCTAGGCACGAAGAGCGTGGACCTCTACCACATCGAATTCATGGCCATGCTGGAAAGGACGCTGAACTATGCCCATACTGGTGCAGGCAAAGTCATCACGAGGAGGGTGATGTCACCCTTCTTTCTGGCACAGGGTCTTTTGCACGACGGTTTTCCTTGCCTCAACAAGATGGTCATATCGTTCCCTGACCTCACCACCAAAGGACGGCTGGCCATCAATACGACATGGTGGGCACGCGTGAGCAAGGATAAACGGCCTCTGATGGCCTCACGAAAGGTCCAGGAACTCACGTATGGAACGCAACATATGCGAGTGAGTAGCTATGGTTCAATCCATCGAAAAGGAGCGAATGATTGACTGTTCTGCTAGCACTCTGAAGCAAGGTTCATTATCGAGGATGCTGTCACACACCCTCCGAACAACCCGATCACCAGTTCGAACCATTGGACTAGTGACCTGGATCTTATTTCAAACGATCTCTTCTTGCACGTCCTCACAGTTGCCATGAAGACCTACCTCGAGGATGTCAGGGTCTTGGTGTCGACAGCAATCCAGGCCGAAGTGCAAGCTCAATCCAGGAGTGATGATCCCATGCAGAGAGATGTTGCAAAGACCCGTTGTATGGCATTGAATGCATGGCGCGAGACTCAGCACCCATTGTCATATGAGACTGGCTACTTCAAGCACTTGCTTGGTGCTGTAGATCCTGCATGCGACAGCCAGAATGATGCAGTCCCCTATGCTCTATGTGCGCCACCTGGACAGGGAAAGCCAGTATCGTTCTTCGTGAACGAAATCATGTCAAATGTGCGCTCTGCAAAACGATTGCCACCATTCATCCAGAATGGCATGTTTCAGCACACGATGGCAGCTGCGCTGGATGCTCTCACGCGGCTCAAGATACGTCAATTGCATACAAGGGCCCCGGAGTTCAACATTGACGATGCCATGTTCAAGCCCTTGCTATGCAAGGTGGTGCACCAGCTCAAGATCAACCACGTACCATGGACACGAGAAGTGCTAGCACCAGCACCGAATGGGCAAAGACGCAGGGGACGGCCTCCCACAAGGATCGTGCATAATGTCTGGTTGCCGTTAGGCGGGGCTGAGCCAAAGAATGTTGGAACGACTTCACGAGTCATCGTCAATCCCGGGCACACACGTGATGCTGCACTAGTCATTTCATCGGAGGAGATTGGTCTCAGAGATGCACGAACGGCATGGTCTGCATGCAAATACCGTCTCACAAGCTACCACAAAGTGCTACACAAGCAGGTGCTCCCTCAGGAGTGGTTGCTTGACCACGCATCAATTCCCAAAGCGAAGACTGCGAAACGTAATGGTAGTTCCTCGCATGCTGGTCTCAACAACGAGGGAGACCTGTGTGCAAGAGTGTACAAGTGGGTGAAGGACAGATACAAACCGACATCAAATCCTTTGCATGCGCTGGCAATGGTAATTTCTCTGGTTTTCGCAGGCATGTTGCCCAGGGTGTACCCACCTCGATCCTTGCATGACATTCCCAAGAATGCCAGCATGGCAACGTTGGCAACATACTTCGCTGGGATGCCATGGGAAGAGAGGTTGGAGAAGAAGGGAGCCAGTCGACCGGCACCTTTCATCACCATGGTGTCCACGTTTATCATTGCACTGATGGCTGATGACTCACCATTCATACAATGTCTTATGGAAGTCAGAGATGACGAGTCCAATGACTCTGATGCTCAAGTGAGAAAAAGGAACGAGATCACTACCTTCCTGGACAAACACAGTGAGTATCTTGTCATCGATGCATGCAAACGCTCACCTGAGCCAAACTAAACAGCGTCCAAAGGCATCTCAATGACGAATGTTCTTCTTCGATTTCGACTTGCAATCCCTGTCACAAAGAAGGCCATCAAAGCTGGACAGTGGATGCAGGACATTATGCCAATCAATGATGTGGATATCGCAAAACTGTGGAAGGAGGTAAAGCGATGTTTTGAAGAAGGAAAGGAATATGGCTCATACGATGCAATTGTGCATATGGCTGGAGAGCATACTGCCAAGGAGTTGCTAGCCAACCACTGGGTCAAGACTCGAGGGCACATTCAAGTACCTCATAATCCATGGACAATCAGTGCCGGCAAACGTAGGATGGAAGATCGAGATGACTCAGAGGATGACCTGGTGGTAATTTCTCATGGGTTTGATGAGGAACGTGAAGCAGGCCCATCCACAATTCGCCGTAGATTTTAATTATTCTGAATGAAATAGAAGTTCATATTCATAGCAATCTAGTGTACATGTTGATTTGCGGTAAAATCATACTTGTATCACATGACTAGTACTTGTACCTAGGATCACTATGAAAATGCATGCACAAACATTCAAGTATGATCCACCGCAAATAGACATGTGCATCAGATTGCGGTCATGTCAATCACTCAATTATCCTGTCATTCATAGCAATTACACACAGATGTTGATTTGTGGCAAAATGTGACTTGAAACTTGAACCACTGCAACACTGCACCACTTGACATATTCACCGCAAATCACCATGTTCATCAGATTGCGGTCATGTCAATCACTCAATTATCCTGTCATTCATAGCAATTACACACAGATGTTGATTTGTGGCAAAATGTGACTTGAAACTTGAACCACTGCAACACTGTACCACTTGACATATTCACCGCAAATCACCGTGCTCATCAGATTGCGGTCATGTCAACAACTCAGTGTAGCAATTCCACATACAGTGATGGTTCAAGTTTCAAGTCACATTTTGCCACAAATCAACATCTGTGTGTAATTGCTATGAATGACAGGATAATTGAGTGATTGACATGACCGCAATCTGATGCACATGTCTATTTGCGGTAAATCATGAATGTTTGTGCATGCATTTGGTAACATACATGTGTTTCCCTCATGTCATCCACTTTAAATTTGTAGCTCAAGTGATCCCATCGTTTACTTCTCATTTACCATCCCCATGCCTCCAAGTGACACTCGTTTGAAATATTGTCGCAATGCTGGTGCTCAGTCACGCTACCGACGGAAACAAAAGGCCTACAAGGAACAGGTACTATATATTCTCTGTACCTGGATGTTGTGTGCTACTACTAATCAACCTTGGAATACTATAGCTTGAGGACACTGTGACAAAACTCTGGCTGGCATGTGGATACCTCCCTAACCGCTCAGACACAGAGGTTTGGGCAAACCTTCCTGTGCTTGTCCGGGACATTTCTATACTCAATGATGAAGTCATATTCCACCAACATGAAAATGAAGAGTTGCGCTCCCGACTAATGTGCTCCAATGCAAACAGGAGTGAACAACTTCCATCGTTTCAGGATTTTGAACATTCTTTGTGCAAGTAACTTGGATGCTAATCATGTACGTCATTGCTGACTTGGAATATCGATGAGAGTTTCTTAGTTCTCTTAAATGCATAGGTTATCAGCATCATGATGATTGTTATGATGAAGTTTAGTTAGTGTTCATTAGTATATATTTCTTTGAGTGTATGATTATGATCCCACTACTGTATATTATGAAGGTCTGGACATTTGTGCTCATCTTTGAATTCCGCACCTGATATCTGGTACAAGCAAACCAACAGAGAGATAGAAATGTCCATATCAGCAAACCACGAAAATGTGCTCAGCAGAACATAGCAGTATAAAGGAAACGAGTAGTATCCAACACTATGTATAGCCTTGCAGGAACGTCACAGCAAGACATGATTATTTGTGCAAAACATCTCAAGAACTTCATAATCTGAAAACCGGGTTTTGCTGATTTGAAAGGAGTGGGCCGATGGTGACAGGACCGTACATCTGTCATAGTTATGAGTTGGGCCAGACGTCTAGGGCCGAGAGTATCCTCGGGGCCTGATCATCGATCCCAAAGGGATTGGGCCGGGCAGAAAGAGCACGTTGGGAGATGATGAGCTGGGCCACCATGATAGACCTAGCTGTATGTTGAAAGATGCACCAGGGCATGCCACTACACTAGGCAGTTATTGGTTGGGCCCGACATCCTGCCCTCGGGCCAGATCATTGATCCTCAAGGAATTCGGTCAGGCTGAATGAGTTCTCAGGACATGATTGAGGGGGCCCGCCAAGACAGGGACTAGCTATATGTCAAGATATTCAGAGGGGCCCCCAACAAACCTGCCACAATTATTGGTCAGGACAGACATCCAGGGCCAAGTGTATCCTTGGGGCCCTCTAGGTACCTGTCAGTCTGGCCCGACATCCAGTGCCCAGACTGCCCTCAGGGCTGGATTGTTGATCCTCAAGGAATTCGGTCAGGCCGAATGATTATGTTGGGACATGATTGAGGGCAGCCGCCGAGACAGGAGTAGTTGTATGTTGAGATATTCAGAGGGGCCCTCAACAAACCTGCCACAATTATTGGTCGGGCCAGATATCCATGGCCAAGTGGATCATTGGGGCCCTCTAGGTACCTATCAGTCGGGCCCGACATCAAGTGCCCAGACTGCCCTTGGGACTGGATCATCACTAATCCTCAAGGAATTCGGTCAGGCCAAATGAGTATGTCGGGACCCGCTGAGACAGGGAGAAGCTGTAATGACGAGATACTTGGAGGGGCCTCCCAATAACATCAGCAAAACACCCCCCCTTTGTATACAGTTGCACAGCTCTGTACAGTATTGTACAGAGCTGTGCTGTTACAGAGAGGTCATACCTTGTATAGCTCTGTACAGAGTCTGTACAGGCCTGTATAAGCATATAGTACATACCTTTGGTCTGTGTAGCTCCATGTAAAGTTGTACCTTCCATGTACTACCATATGCATTTACATACAGCTCTGGAAGATCTCTCTACAGCCCTGCACTGATCCATGCTGAATTTACATATCCACACCAATCTTTGCCAATATTTTCAATCACACCAGAGACCAAACCAATGAAATCATCACATTCAACCACAC
>JBBPOC010000663.1:0-14813 GCA_038091235.1 Tylopilus rubrobrunneus | reverse complement strand
GTCTATGGCGAGCTCGTGTGCCTCCCCGTGCGGTGAGCACAATTGTATCTCTCCGTCACCAATCTAAATTTGTAAAGTAGTTCTTGAATTTATAGATGCCCCTACTCCTTTCGGCATATCATCGGGTAGTCAAGGCCTGGAGCCCATGCATGTGGGGGTGACACCGGATTTGAATCAGTGTTACCCCAGTTTGGCCGCAAACCAGCAATCAAGTCTCGGTGCCGATGAATATAGCCCTTGTTGGTCTGCTGATCATCAGTTCTTTGCGCATAAACCCGATCCTTCCGCGTTCTTTACGAGCAACGACGTACCATTGTCGTCCTCGGTCGCTGTCGCAAACGTTGCCGACTTCATCCGTGACGAGCGCCAAACTCCGGTCGTGCGTCATCGGCCTCCAGAGAGGACTCGGTTTGGACGCCGACGCTACCAGCGTGCCACTACCATTGACATTGAAGGGACATTGATCGACGAAGACGATCTCTACACTGGCGCTAGACAGGATGATGGCACGATCAGCGTCCATCAATGTCAGTGGGGATCATCAAGCAACTCGTGCGGGATGTGGATAGTTGGCACCCGGTCCCATGTTGGTGCCCATATCCGCAAATGGCACAGCCGGAAACACAATTCCAAGACAACGACGTGTTTGTGGGCGGGTTGCACCACCACCAAGCCGATGCTCAAGGACTCGCTCAACCGCCACATCGTTACTGTCCACCTCGGAGAGGGATTTCACTGCTATGGTTGCAACCAAATGTTTCCGAGGAAGGACGTTTATTGCAGCCATGTGGAAATCGACGAGGCATGTAGGGATGCAGGTTTCGCGATCGCGTATGGTACAGAACGCAGGGTGATTGACACACGTCGGGCATTGCAGCGGGAAGGAGACGCAGTTCGTCGTGCAGGCTTGTAGGTGTTTGAATACAGCCTAGCACTCCTATAATTTCTTGGATTGAACCTGTTGTAAAGTGTATGGTTATCATTTCAGCTGCGAATGTAACAAAGTCGAATTGCACTTCGTCGAACTCAGAGTTACCCAGATGCACGCGAGAAGCTAGGGTAATGCCGTGGCGCCTGTCATTCGCTCGGACCGTACTGTATCCCAGCATCAGCCTTCTTCGTGGATTTGTTTACATTCAAGTAGCGAGTGACGTATCTAGCTTGCGGGATTGGGAGTACAACAAATAATGCAATGATGAGGACAGTTTACAAACCTATGTCGTCGTCCTCGATACTGTGCATGCCAAATGGTAAGAATGCTTTTCACCGAATCTTGATGGTGACAAACGCCGACGGATGCTTTGGACGGTTCATCATGAGATTGCAGGGACCCGATTGATAAAATTAGATTGATCACGATGATCGAGGATGATGATGGTGCACAGGACGATGGTGATAACGAGCTGAAATGGGCAACGAGAGGAAGCAGGGATGGCGATGACATGAAAATCATAGCATATAGGCAGGAAAACGTATTGAGGATGTGAAGGAAGCGGGACAGGCCCTTGGCAAGAAACGATAGGACAGAAGAGTGCGCCGAATCGCGTGCAATAGCCATGATATGGAAAACTCTCAGGAAAAGCGCGTGAGCGACGGTGATAACAGTCGAACAAGAACGTAGATTCGCAGCAATACTGCCATGGTCAGGCTCTCGACCTTCAGATGCCGGACCAGGATGGGTCCTAGTGGACCCAGCAAGCATGTCAGCACTTCTAGTCGCTCGAGTGGCTCCTCCGCTCTGCCTCAGCAAGTCTAAGAGGGTCCGAACAATGTAAGTACTAGTGAGAACGATGCTGACAGTAATATTGAAAGTAGCACCGTAGTCGAGTTGCCACTCAAGGATTGGATGATTTTCGCTTGCAGGGTCCATGGTTTACACGGAGAGGTGTCGCATAGGTCAAAACGTTAAATGCCGACACAGTCGGCACTTCCCGGGTAAAGCAGGTCCGCACAGCATGTCAGTTTGTCAATTCGCTTGTTCACCGTTCAAACGTTCACCGGTCACCTCTGGTCCCAGCCGCATGCGCTCAGTGGCACGACACGACCTGCATGTTGGAAACTGGAATAGACAAGCACGACACGCGTGTTGGAGATCCAGCCCTTCGTGTAGATACTTTCCTACATTTCCTTTTACGGTACCGCGTTGCCCACGCACCTCGCTCCGCTCGCCTGGTACACCTCTTTCCCTCCAATCTTGTACTCACTACGACTGGAGGTAAGCCACTACGTTCATTCCATCCATTCATATACCTATGTAGGTAGCCTTACCCTTACCCATTCCTTAGTCAGTCGCCTTCCGGTCGTTCCAACAATGCGGATACTAAGATACACGGACCTCGACTCTGACCGTTGACACAATGCGTCAACCAGTTTCTCGGCCAGGCATTGGCCGACAGACTCACAGCTGACTGGTCAAACAGGCTTCATTCCCTTTCACCCCGTGCACAACCCGTGCCATCCAGTGCCATCCACGCACAATGTCACACTCGCCCGTACCTCTCGTGCTTAAAAGCAGAATGGACCAACGTGTAAGCCCCACGTCACACATACCATATACCCTGATGTCACGCACTGTTGTCACGTAGTCATTCTTGTACCCGTACGACGTCGTCGTCCCAACGGAGCATGGTCCAGTTTTGTTGTCCGCCCTCTTCGGTGTTTCTCGCCACTTGGCCACGTCGGGTTTCCACAACATCTGGCCCCAAGTTTGAATTATGGTGGTATTCATGTGCAAACCCTCAAGTTTCTTCCTACCGCTTTTCATGAATGGTGCACCTTCGACCCGGATGAATGGCTGGCGGCTAAACCACGCCCGTGCTTTTTGCTCGACCTCACCACCATTCTGCTCAAAATAGGAGCACGTGCGAGTGAGTGATAGAAATTGTATCTTACTCGTCGCTTACACGTACCTGGCATAGCTCTAGCTCTAGCTCGGTTCAAGACTCGAGGTAGCTCAACAATCGTGTCCAGTCTATCGGACCCAAAACATTGGACGTCCCTCGGCATTCGTCACCATGATCCCAGCTGCATAACCAGGTTACATGCATCCCCGCGTGGTGACTATACTTCTCACTTAAATTCAAGTCCGCTGATCGTTTGAGCCATGTTTGATGGACTCATAGGTGTCTTTACCCTGAGCAGAAACCAGCAGGCCGCCTAGTGCTAGGCTCAGTGCATTTGCGACGAATGTCTCGAGCACCTCTCTTCGTATTTCCATCCTTCTCTCTTCTTGTTTTTCTCCGTTGCGAATGCAGCCGAAGGACCCCCCCTTACACCGGTAACAAAGGTACCTAAATGAATAGCTTAGTGCGTTGCACATCGTTCAAAGTGGGCCGGTTGGAGTCTCGACTGTCTCGTCCCAGCCATTACGCACAATCTGGCCTCACGTAGGAAATGAAGGAAATGGAAGCATAGAAACGGAAGCATGATATGACATTTGATCTATGAACAAGACGCGTAATAGCTACAATTCAAGAGATCGCCTCGTTGCCTTCGGGAAGACGAATGTTCAAGTAGTGAAAGCCCGATCGAATCTTAAAGATATGTACAACTCAGACCTACTGACGGATCGTCCTTGCCCTTCATGCTCAAAAGTGAAATCAGTGATAAAAGCAAGGTAAAAGTAGGGTTTCCCTGATCGATCGATCGAGCTCGGACTGAGATCGAAGGACTGTAAGGTGGCAATGCATTCACGCACGCGACACCGAGAGATCGTAAGTCAGTCTGGGAGGCTTGCCCAAAGAGAGCCCGAGGCCGATAATGCAATACCTGACAAACAGAATTTCAGTGACATGAAATTATATCATGCAGTGGATCAGCATATAACCAAGCTTCAAAGGCCGACAACGTTGACCAATTAAGAGTCACAACTAGGATTAAGGCGCTCACGCGACCGCTGGGATCATTAGCTTGAGTCTCGATGGGTGGATTGCACCTTATAATAAGATGGAAAAGCTCGCAGCTGCCAGCATCATGGGCCATGGCGAGAAGACTATCGGGAGGGAGATCAAAGCCTCGTGCTCAGGCTGCTCAGTGATATATGGAGGTAAGTAGTACGACATCCCTCGGCCCGCAGCACACGGCATGGCACGCTTACTGATGGGCTGGGTAGGGACCCTATCCTCATAGTCCTCGTGTATCACGCGTGCGCTCGACTGCCCTAGGTCCTGCGGCGTTTGCTGCCACAAAATACACACAGACTACCAAAAGATAAGCCAGATGAGTCAGACATGACGGAACCACAGGAGTTCCTATCCAATCACGAACGCACGTTCGACGTCCACATGATCAATCATGCGGCAGGTGCGTGGGCACCGCTTGCCAACTTGCCTCCTAGGCTGCCACAAATGACCGCTGCTTGAGAAAATTTCACGACAAAAGGGGCATGTGTGGCAGGTTGATGGCGGCGGGAGCCCAAAGGGAGATGCAATGAACCCATTGAAAGTCACAATATGTCCTGCAAATTAAACTTATTTCCTGGGGGGTTGTAGAGGGGTGTTTCCACAGGACGAGCGAATGAAGGGAGTTGATCAACTGACGCCCACTCACCGGTACCAGTGAGTTGATCAATTGACGCCCACTCGCTAGTCATTAAATCATTAGCCGCTGAGTAACGTGATATAGTAGAACTTCGCATGCTGTATTACAGTACACCTGTATTTGATTGAATACTCAGTTTGAGTCACATGTCCGTTCACCCTGGAGCACCAGTGGTATTTAAGTACCTCTCCGACTCGGAGTCCACTGCATTGCATGCCCTCTCTCCACACCTCCCATAATTCCGATTGCCAGTCACTTTGTCGACACTCCAGTTCAATCCGATATCGGCAATAGGGTATTTGTGCTGTGGGCCCACTTGCTGGTCTGGTACATTGGTTAAGTGGATCGATCGGCGGTAGCAGTGGAGCATATCATTGTGTGCCGCAAATGCGAGCATAGCAACTCTGCTACCACCCTCACAGTAGGTGAATCTTCATTCGGAGACAGCTTGCCCAAAGGTGGCTATGATCGTACTTACAACGTCAAACCCACTGAGACATCCAACACTATCTAGAACTGTAGGCAGGCTGCATTTCATTCATAGCAGGCGCCAGAACTGTTGTAGAGTCCAGCGAATTCACTCCCTTTTCGAGACGGCAGAATGTAACTAGTTTGGACGCAGCGATCCACCTGAATCTGATTGCTGCTCTTCTGAAACTACTACAATGCATGTTGGTGTGCTTGAATGCCAAGGCTTCCTCGTTTCCCAGCGATCAAGCCCGAGATACTCGACATTTGCACGAGCTCGGCTGCCAAGCAGTTAAGCCAACCCATCCATAACGAAGTGCGGAAAGATAAGGCGTGGGCCTTTTTCCTTGCTTAGATCCTGGGCTGCAGTTGTACACTGTCACAGTTCGGGTGGAGCGTAGCTATGTAAACATTGCCGAGATGTGTGCGTCGGCGAATTGCAAAGGCGGGGGGCGTGTTAGGCTGTGTACTGGGAGGCATTCGAGCCTAGCCATTTACGGCGTGTACGAGCGCTCCAAATCATGTGTGACTGTGACCAGACTGAGGGTCGAACGTACGCTTCGCGGAGCTATTGGCGGAACTCCAATAAACCAACATATTTTCTGTTTTTCTCATATTAAGTACATACACGACACCGATCGCGATCGGAGATCCTGGTCGAATACGCCTTATGATACGACTTGCAAAGAATTGAAACAACTTCATTCCGTTTTATTCGAGCAGGGCTCGATAAAAACTGCACGCAATGTCTTGCATTCGACACCCCAGACAAAGTCACTTCCAGTTTCTTCTTTACACACGGATCATCGACTGCCACTGCGTACTATGGGTGCTCAGCCCTCGTTCTCATTCAACATGACCCCACCTAACCAAATACACATCGAGGGATCGTTTCCTGGTGAGTTTTTTTGTCCTTTACCGTGACATATTATGACCTCTGTGAAAGTTCCGTACGACTACGACCATGATTCCTGCGACGTGCAACCATCCGTGACACCGTAAGCAGGGCTCCTGATGTCTCACCGCGCACCTTGAATTCATTCTTAAGTAGGGCGGACCATTATCATGCAGGGCAGCAAATTCCCGACAGACCCGAGGGAAACATTTCATGTCCTGGGACCACTTTTCCCTGGCGTCCTTACTAGTGAGTTCTTAGATTGGCCCAGGTTTGCAGATCTGACCGTACGTTTCTCTAGTCAAAGTCATGCTGTACTTGAACCGGCTCACTTCTCTCAGTAAGTGCTCATGAAATGAAATACGACGCTCAAACCTTACTGCTATTGTTAGAGTGCACATTCCCCACGGATTCGAACCCTGGAGGCCATCTATGCAGCAGGATACAGAAGTATTGTTCTCGCCGTCATTTCCCACGCAGGTCGGCGGAGGAAACATGAACTCATCCTCTCATTGTGTCTACGACCCCAGTCGGAACACTACCCATTGGAATAGCGATATGACATGCGACCTCAGTTCTTTGTGGCTGACTCCATCGGACCGACAACCTCCGCACCCGCTCGTTGACCCGGCCTTTCCTGGCCAGTCGAGTGTTCACCCGTCCACGTGTTCTCTACCTTCTCATCAATCAAGCTCAATAAATGACAACATTGGACGGGAGCCATTCATCACTCTCCACTCTCCTTCATATCCATTTGGCCCTACCCCGCCTCATTTCAGTCCCCCTTCACCATCACCCAAGTTCTTTGGCTCAGACCCTCGCTCCCATCTTGCTTTTTCTCGGGCACCACGCTCGAGTTCTACTGGCTGGTCACGCCACAGACGTGGTGCCAGGGCGATTGAGTACTGTGGGCTATGGATTGACGAAGAAGATCTCCTGAAGGGCTTGTCGGAGCCAGATGAAATACTCCTCGTTCATCCGTGTCTTTGGGAGGAGGACCGTAATCCATGCCACCTCTGGATCAAAGGCGATAGGTCCTGCATCAACGCACATGTGAAGAAGTGGCACCGAGAGAAGCCAGGCAGAGAAAAAACCGACACTCATTGTCGTTGGTCCGTCTGTGGCAAAAGGATGCTGAAGGAGTCGATCGCAAGGCACATCCTAAGCGCCCACCTCGGTGAAGTTTGGGAGTGTCAGGGGTGTGGGAAGGACATCGCCCGGAGCGATGCTTATGGGCAGCATGCCGTGAAATCGAATTTCACGGCATGCCAAACCGCCGGTGCCGTGGTCACATACCTCTCTAATTCCCAGGCAATCGATGCTCGTGTTGCTCTAGGTAGTGGCGGAAGAGTGCGCTACGCTCGTGTATAATCATGCATTGTTTTCAGGACTTCCCATACAGAGTAACCTTTCAGTGTACGACTACTGAACTAAATGTCTAGGCTCAGATGCATCCTGTTACTTATGTAGTTAGGACGTCGTTTTGCCATTAACCATTCGCACTACAATTTATTTATCCAAGCTAACCTAGTACTGGCTGCTGGGTGCTGAGGGTGCAGTACTTTGGTCCACCCAACTCATTTTCAGCAGGGCCGCCTCAGTTCGGAGGATTTTAGGTAAACTCTTATGGCTCCAAACTCACGACCGGGGCATATAGCCAGAAACAACAAGCTTGTTGTCCTTGCTGTATATATAGGTATCTCCGGGGACAACACCGATGAACTAGAGTCTAATACACGTACCCTTGGGCAAGTTCAGTCGTGCCCTTGACAACGTAGACTATGCCGAGTTCTATCCTTTCAAGTTGTGATGTGGCCACCGCAGCCTCCAGCTCCTGAGCACGTGGTATATCAATCCAATTATCGGATACGCCGCTCTATCGTAAGCTCACTTGGTCATACATTTCAGGTTCTTTGCCCTAAATAGACGATTTGCACATTTGTCCTGGACAATGAAGCGGATCAAAAGCGGAGGCATCACCCGGCTGCATTGGGTTTGTGCGGATCGTTTGGCAGCAAGCAAGCAACAAGGGGACTTGAACGAGGCGAAACTTTGGGTAGCCAATTCATAAGTGCAATATCTGCCAAGTAATCAGTGATGGAAACTCACGCTCAGTCCTGATGATCGCGCTGGTATCCCAATGAAACAAGGATCTGCATGCAAAGATCGGCGCCACCCGAGCCTACTAAATGCACGCTAGTCATCGTTGCGAGAAGGGAACACTCTGAGACATCACCTTTCTAATTGGTCGAGTTGCATTGTCAGCACTCTCGTCATGGCGATGGAGAGCTTGAAGAAAGTTGCTCAGAGCAGGTAATTGGCGTTCAAACGATATTGATAAATGCCTTCCTTACTAGCGTGATTGAGAATTACTCAAGAAGCTACCGCATCAGCAGTTAGTAACGAAGACAAGGAAAAACAAGCCTCGCTATGGCATTCATCCAGACAATGTGCGACTCCTTTATCGATCGACTCAATGTCGGAGAAATAGACCTACAGAAGTGAAGCCTCCCAGTGAGTCTGAGTGTGGGACAGACGGGTACGGAGGCACTAGGTGAGCCATTGCGAGCTTGACGACAGGTGTAGCAGAATTTAAACGGGCAGGGTGTGTTGTAAGTGGCACAGAGAAGTGATCTAGCCTGATCATCTAGTAGCAACATGGGTCAAAGAATTTAAGCCCGAATCAAGCCCGAGTGCATTCGATTCTGATGCTTATATAAATTTCCTCTGCCTTTTACGAACATATTATTTATTATTTTCCGAGTCGGAGTAAGTAAGTATGGTTCAAGTTTTAGTTCATGGCTTTTTCAATGCCAAGCCGTTGGCCCATTGCTGTGCCGCCTGTGTATTTCAAGAGCTCAAAGCATAGCACCGGGCAGTTTCATGCGTAAGTGGAGTCCTCCCCGTAGTTGATGAACATCATGACTCACTGGGATGTATGTTAGTCACTCTATATGGGGCTCTTGGCCTGAGACTGCATTTGTCGCCCATAAGTCTCGAGCCGTACGGTGGCCTAATCAAGTACCTCCTGACGATTCGAGACTATCCAGCAAAGGGCTGTGCCCACTAGAACAGTGAGCGATATAAGTCAATCTTTCATTCGAGCTGTCCGAGCTTTCCCCCGTGAACTACGAAGCGAACAAGGAATGCCCGTCCCCCACGCTGGGCGTTTTTTTTTCCCCATGCAATTCTTTGTGACGCATCAGACTGTACCTGCTGACGCTCTGTGCGACACGTTTCACTCATCTTCAACAAACCGAAAGGCGATTTGGAAGCCCTCCGAAGATGTGGCCAGAGACTCCCTATGGCACGCCTCCCGAATGCCGACCAGCCACTTGTCTACCACCTGGCTGGCCGAGCCAATATCAAACTGAATTGTATTGGCTGCTTTCTCGCTGGCGATTGGCGTTGGCCCTAATTTTTTGAAAAGCTACCACGACACCGCACACAAAAACAACCGTTATCTCCCTCCCCTCTCTGCCATTTTGCTCTCTCTATTGGACCTTAGCAGTTGGCGAGAGCTTGATTGTCATGACATCTTCGCGGTCCCCCAACGGCCATGACAGCAGCTCTCGGTGGGATGAGTATGGATACCTCTCTCCGACCCGAGTTCGACGCAATGCTGATACTCATCAGTCTCCCTGGCTATCCTGAAATTTGGCAAGATTGTTCACGCTTAGGATTATCCTTCGCAGCCCCTCTGGAACAGATTTCAGAGTGAGTACTATGACATTTATCCGCTCGCCTAAGCTAAATGGGTCATAGCCCACTCCAGGATCTTGACATTGATAGAAGTTCAATATGGACTCAACCCGAGGCTCCGCCCAGTCATGCATCCGCCCATGATGCGTTTTCCCATTTTAACACTTACACTCCCTTTAATTCTGATGGTCAGCCCCGATGGACTGACCATCAACCTACTCCATACAATCCACCACCTTTTCATCGTCGAGACACTAGGCAAATTCCAGCAATGGTGCCAACGACTTATCAGCCATCCATGACTTTTCATGTCCCCCGGCCACCGACCCATCATGATGACAGGCCGCATGGAGCCTCTGTTGTAAGAGCATGTCTCCAACCCAAGTTTAGTCGCTTGCTTATGCTACTGTCCATCTATAGGGCAGTCATTCGTCTATCCATGGCGCACTCTACTACCCTGAGGATCACTCAGCCTTGGCACAATCCCCCTACAATCATGGTTCCTTGGTTCCCGTTGCTGAAACAGAGTCGTTAAGCTCTGCTATGCGCGCGCTCTCGCTCGGTGACCAGACTCCGCCTGTTCTTGCTACTAGCGTGATGTACAGTTCCACTGGCATTCCATCGAATTCAGCGTTCCGGCCCAATGGGTCCCCCGCACCAGCACCTGTCACTCGTCGGAACTCTCGGTTGAATCGCTCCATAAAGAGCTCTCCGTATCACCCAATACGGACGTTGTCGCTGCCAGTTCGTTCGATCCCGCACGAGGATGTGATGAACATCTGCGAATGGGTGAAGGAGGATGGTACGCTGTGTGGGGCCCAAATTACCCCCACGTCTGTCCCGCAACATCTCGTTATTCATGGCGTCCAGAGACTGTCGCATGGCCAGCTTTTGTCGTGTGGATGGCTTGGCTGTCGACTCAAAGGAGACAAGGATAAGATGAAGCGCGAGGGCATCGTACGTCACGTTCGGGAAAAACATTTGGGTTGCAAACGTACTCCGAACTCTGGTACGTATTTTATCCTTTCCTCCGAATGTAGGTTTACGGATGCATCCGATCAGGCTCTAGACGCCCCGCATGTCGTCTTACTTAGATCGTTTGTTTTCTGGTCTAACTTCCACTTGCATATTCCTCCTGGTGAGAGTGCGAGTTACTCTTTCACTTGTTTAATGGCGGGCCGGGTCCGGGTCTGGCGATACCTTATGATCAACTGGTTCGGTTACGATGAGCATTGTCAGATATTCGTGGCGTTTATATAACGATAGATTATATTCTTTTCTGTTGCTAATCGATCAATGGGATTCAACAAAACCCTGAAAGAGTACAGATCGATCTCAGTCCCAATCCCTAGTAGTGCCTCACTTGAAGCTGTTTCGGCACCACGGTGACCGCCGTTCAGCTTGCACGTTTCTCTTTCTTTGGCCTTTGTTGCGGGATGCAGAAGAGAGAAAGGCTGCACAAGTGAAGGGTGTGAGGATTGGGAGAGCGCGAAGCACTCCTTCCAAACGACGGCCCGAGCCCGTCCGGAGGAGTAGGCTGGGCGGGCGGGAAGTCTCGCAGCAAGTGCTCGAGGAGTGACGGGCATTGGTGCTTGGAGAGGTGGCTCAAACCGAGGATCGAGGAAGGTGTAGCGAGTATGAGGGTTACAAAGTGAGGACTCGGAGGAAAGAGATAAAGCCGGTCCGCTTACCTAAGTACGCTGGGAGTGAGTTCTCTCACGCTGCCAAATCTTCCTCGAACTTTTTTCATACCAAGGACCAGCCATTGTGTTTCACATCCCTGAATCAGCTATCCATCGCTCAAGCGCTCAAACGTGTTGGCGGTTACCAAGACCCTGTGCCGAATTTGCAAATCGCAGTGGCAGCTGTTTTCTCCCATGCAAGCAGCACTCGAACTCAATACATAACCCGTCTCCCTGCACCATTACGAGATCGACCTCGATCCAAGGTGCGACGCTTCTATCTGATCCTATCGGAACGTTGAATTGCCCATGAAACGAAGGGAAAACCCCTTTCGATGCGATATGTCATCGAGTTCCGCCAAATAGATCCGTGCCTGCCAGAGCTGCCAAGTTCCGCCGCCTCGCATCCATCTAAATCCATTAGCTGATCAAAGCAACCCTGCCAGTTGTTGGCTAGTTGGGTGCACAGACTCACCGCAATGGCTAGGGATGCCTTGTGCATGGAAGCGGTGGTACGCAATGCTTGCTGTGGCACTGGAGTTCGATAACGGATCAGCTTTAAAACCAGCTCCTCGGTTGGACTCGGTGCAGTTACTCGGTGCCCCAGATGGATGTGTGGTGTTGTGCTGAAGCCTCTCGGGAAAATAGGTGAGTTCTCTGAGTGAATTATAGTCGAGGTATTTGATGTTGAAGGACGTCTGCTGGTGCACTTAGGTTCGCCTACACTCCCCTCGGTGATCCTTGTCGCAAGCAGTTTTGTTCTCCCACGACGATGGAAGGGGAAAATAAGGTTTGGGTATCGAGAATGGCAAGCCTGCCAGTCGATGGTATTTTTGGTTGCGCTATTGGCAGGCGGGCCCTACCAACTCTCCCGTGTTCACTACTGGCAGGCTTCCAATGCCAACGGCCAAGGCAAAGAGAAGCGTATATAATTGTGATCCTTCCATGACTCAACCTTTCCTCTTTCCTTCGTCGCCAAGATGACTTATCCCGGTTCATACGCGTATTCGACCCGGTTGGATGAAGAGAGTGCTCTTGAGCCCGTTATGATCTCTTTGGCACCTACCTTCAACGGGTTTCTCCCGCCGAGTAGTCTTGGCTCCGCTATCTGCTATCCTCATGCGGGTTCTATGCCGATGGTTACCAATCAAGCGAAGGAAGACCCATATGCTTCCTTCGCATCAGGGTTATCTTTTGATTCAAAGAAGTCCGTTGCAATAGCCACCACCCTAGACCCGACGTCGGGGCAGATCGCATGGTTTCCTCCCAGTACAGAGGATGGCTTGGGTTCTATACTCACCGAAGAACCCGTAAGTATCTTCACTCGCGTTCGTGCGCCGGGCTCAATATAAATTGTCTTTCAAGGAAATGATAAACGTTCTACAAACCAACGATGAAATTTCCTGGCGCTTATCGCCCTCGTCCTTTGATGTATCCTACGCAAGCACTCTTGACCCCGAAACCTTGACATTCGTTCAAAGTGTGAAAGATAGCTTCCAGGTGAGTAAGATTAATGAGCTTTGGGTGATATTCATCGCTGACCTTCGGTATATAGACTAATATTACTGCTCCTGATGTAATTCCTCCTGAGGAAGGTTGGGGTGTGACCCAACAAGCTGGCTTTCCTTCTGAAGATCCCGCCATCTTCGACTTCGTTGTTCCCGCAGTTGGGATTGCTGATCCGTCTTACCCTTTGGAGAACATTCAAGCGGTTGATCTCGGGGTGAGTTAGGCTATGTTCCGTATCCAGCTAGATTTCCAATCAAGTTTCATAGATCGCGCAGAGTCTACCCTACGTTCCTAACCCCTCCGTCGAGCAACTGATTACCTCCACGGAGCCCGTCCGTGCTTGCCAGTGGAAAGATGCAGACGGAACAGTATGCGGAGACCTAGTCACCCGTGGACGTCTTCCCGAACACCTGTCCAAGCACGGGATCAAAAATCGGACTCGTGATCACCCTACGAGATGCCACTGGGTTGGATGCAAGAGGCAGAAGCATATGAATCGTGAAAGCATTGTACGACACATACGCGAAGTCCACTTGCGTATAAGGCGGGCCTCTAAGCACGCGAAGGGCCAAATACGCTGACTCACGCATGATGTTTTATCCATATGTATCTTAGGCTCAGGAAATCTTTGTGTTACACTAGTAGGGTCCGCTTTTCTTCTCCATACCATCCGCGTCATAATCGTAGTTATACCTTTCTTTTGTGCTAGGCGCGGGTTCGCCGAAGGGCTGTAACATGTACTGCTCCTTCTCCACTGTACAATATCCATTTAGACAATTACCGTGTACCCATCCGAGCCATGCACTTGGTCTTACGACACTGACACCGTCACATTAGCACAGTGATGCCGGTGTTTCCCGTGCCCAACAAACGCCGAGCTTCTGAACCGCTCCATGAGTGCGGTACTGAATCGGCTTTGATCGGTCAATGTTGACTGCATCATGTTCACAGCTTCAACAGGCCACAGTGGTTCACGTACTGCTCTCCAGGTCCCACTATCTCCAAAGGTCGTGCAGCCCATCTGTTCAACAACCCTCCAAAACTCCAAGTCTAGCGCCCTCACCTGGTCCGAGGCTCGAACGCCCCTCCATCCCAAGCCGCAGTGCTGATTTGCTATTGGATGCCTTCCCGTGCACTGGTCACGTCCTTCTTTACTCCTATAGTGGGCTTCTTGCGGCAGTGATGTGTGCTCACAAATGCCACCTGGTAGTGGCGTTGTCACCGTGTGGCAGACTGGGATATAAACCTGGTCATCCCAAAGGAAGAAGGGCAATCGGCTTGCCAGTGAGTTCCACTGAACAAATCTCAGGCTGATAGTTTCCCTTGCTTCCCCCGACCAAGCGAACGTGAACCTACGAAACTGACACACAACCGAGGCAAGTGCCCAACCCGAGGCTCACCCCCTTTCGCACGAAGAGACGCTGATTGACGTTTTGAAACGCAGGCAGCGGTTACTGTAGTGCCACACCCTCATCCCGCGACGTTACCGAGTCGATGTCGTTCACACGTTTCGAACTCTGTCTTTCGGGCTGGAGACTCCACGATGTCCAGGCTCGGCCGCAGTTGACTGTCTCGAGGCAGGACCACAACCTCATTGTCATGGGCCAGGCGTTTGGCGCGAGGGTCTCCGTGCGCATATGCCTGCGTTGGTGCACGTGGCTGTACAGGTGGTGCGACAGCCTGCTTCAACGACTGCATCAGTCCGTGGGTTGTGGCTCCAAGCGTTTGCCGCCCCCAGCTTGGAGCGAGATGAAGACCTTCTCCGCGGGGTGTCATCCAACGTCAATTCCTCTTGTCCGAATCGAGCCATGAATACCTTCTGTCCGTCGTGTTGCTGCTACCCTTTCTTGCATTCCCTTCCTTTCTCTCTTTCTCCTTTTTTGCTCCGACTCGTCCGAGTCGACATCAACGTTGTCCCGTCACCCGAGGGACCGTATGTACCATTCTTTTAATCCCGTGATACCCAGTCATGCAGAGGGGGGCTTCCGCATCTATCGTTCCTTGCCCATGCTTTCTCT
>JBBPOC010000662.1:0-14818 GCA_038091235.1 Tylopilus rubrobrunneus | reverse complement strand
GCCTTTACCCGGTGCTCACGCAACAGGCCCACTATCGTTGGCAGAGACGACATTTTGCCGAGCATCGAGGTATACCACCTTTCATGAACATGCATTTAGACCTCAGTATGAACTTTGACAATGAAGAGGGCCGACCTGCATTGCGTGCGATAACGTAGACTTTCTACGAACATGCGCGAGATAAACGATACTTCGCCTCCAGGCGTTATCAGCTCGTTCTCAGCACCTGTACACACCTGGATCAAGGGTTACCATACGTGATTCGGAGTCTGTCAAAACAAAATTACCGAGTTTGGCTCAAATTCCTTCGCTTCCGTCGATTGCGCAATTTCCTCTACGCTGCCGTAGAAAGGCGGATTGCACATCGTAAATTGAAACCTGTCGCACAATGAGTCACACACACATTCGCTATGTTCACGATAGAGGACGTACGGTACGCCAGGGGCTCTCTCCAGTGGTTGGAGGATCGATTCACAAGAAGACATGTCTACGACGGAGATCCTGTCGGAAAGGTCGTTTCTCTCAACGTTGTGCCGAGCGGACACAAGCGACTCCTTGTCGATATCTCGAACAATAGTCAAACATTGACCGAGAGACAAAGTGGCGAGGCACGCTCACCAGTGGCAACGAATGACCACCTCGGTTCGAGGCGACATGCCAACAAGGGATAGATGGCGGAGGCTCCTGTGCCACTGCTTGCGGATAAGTAGGTGAACATAACTGTATTCGATATCACGCACACGTCAATCCCCCAAACAATCTCGTCACCACGCGCAAACGTCTTTACAATGTCTTGAATCCAGAGCACGTAGTTCAGCCTTGTAAACACCAGTCAATTTGACGCCATCAAGGAACGAATCTGAGAACCCACCGATTCGGTACCTATAACGTGCGATCACTACTGTGCATGGCCATTTCAAGAAACGAAGGCTTACAGGTGGACATAACCGATTGTCGGGCAGGATGAGACTGATATTAAAGTCTAGGTAAAGCAACGCTTCTGTCAACCGTCTTTCACTCACTGAGCACGGTGCATGGCAATATCATGGGTGCATTTTGTCTGACCTTAATGCAGCGGCGCTCTTGAAGTCGATGGTGGGTCCTGCGTGGGTCAAGAACACGCTCGGGTCGTGATTATGAGGGTGTTCGTTGTTGTTGTATAGTGGGGACTTACTGTGGTCGGAGGGGTGGATATCGCCTGGCGAGTACTAGAAAGTCGGGCGGACGTGCATATGCATTGCGGGGATGCATCAAGACAAGTTCAAGTTGTCGATCACGTAAACAACCTAAAAAGAGACTTCTCTGCTCGCAACTTTCCCGAGTCCACAGCCCTGGCGTAGGGGAAGAAGAGCTGCCAGACTTGACAAGTAGTCGGTTGTCCTGTCGCCAAATGAACTCATGGTCACCAGCTTTCATAATCCCACCTCGGCCTCTATGACAAGCTTCTTGACGATAAGGCCGCGCAGACATGTATAAGTACTTGAAGTGCCAGCACCCGATTCTTGCGACCACCTCTCGCACCACTTGGATTTTACGGCTTCACTGAATGGTGTTTCGTGTGTTTATTTGGTATGCTATGGTTCTGTGTCGTACACTCTACGTGGCTAACCTCGGTGAAATAGGCGGGCTGACACTCGCTTTGGCTATCATAAAGCATCGCGGCCGGTCCTACGACCATCACACTGTTGGCGCAAGAATCTCATTTTATCGGGATGGTGATGGACATCGTGAAACAGCTAGGGCTATACAACGAGCTCGTCAAGATGGCGTGGACCTCGAAGAGAACGCGGGTTTGTCGTATTCTTATCCACTCGGTAATCTCCTCATCTAAACCGATCTAGGTCCGTATTTCAGGAAGTCTGATGAACCCTATCACTGATTCTGCGAAACCCTGAACCAGGATATGTATTCAATCTGATTCATAACGTCTGACTTTTCTCGTATGTTATTCCGCAGGCCATGGTACACCGCCATGATTCTGTTTGTTTCGAAATCCACACATCCAAGAAGCTCACTTCTACGAAGTTGATTCTGACGGTTCTAGCACCCTCACAAATGTGTTGGTGGGGGCCGGTGGGATTCGCTCAGCGACGCGTAAAACTACGTACCAGAATCTCGCTTCCTCCAGCCGAGATGTTCACTCCGGAAAGAGGCAGTTCGATTGCATCGATCCAGTGTGGACTGCCATCCTGGTTTATAGAAATCTTATACCCACTGCGAAGATACCAAAGGAGCACCCCACGAGCCACGGACTCGCTTGACAGCGCTAAGTCACGGTGCCATTTCGTACTAGTGATATGCTGAATCCGGTATCCAGTATTTTTCGCGCTCCGTGTCTTTGCGATCCCATCTATCGCCGTCGCTGTATGCAACTGCCCATATTGTACCTATATGGCCAGGTGCTTACAGAGATAACGATGGCATTGCTCCACGGCCTCACTGATGTGACACCAATTTTTGCCGGAGCTACGCACGCGCCGTTATGTGATGTACCTCAAATAGGCGTACGTCGTGGCTCAAACATCCAACCAAATGACGGTGGGACATCTAAAACGAACAACCATCATGAATGTTAGGTCAGTCTGCATGCGGATGAGTAAGTCGTGTCCCATGATTGGAGACTGCCGCACTAATCTGCCAAGGATGATAACCGAACAGGTCCAGATTCAGCTAAATGAATTCGACATTATTAAAAATGTTCGCAAGATCGTGATCTCAAAGGCCCATTTTGCATGAATGAAACCTGTTTGATGCAGAGCCCAGCTCGGCTGGCGGGATGAGTAACCGCTATACCTGCAGGGAAATTCTTAAAGCCCTTGAACCCCATTGGCACACGATCCTTGCGCAGACAACCATCTCGTTGCACCTTCGTATGGGATCAACGTTCCACGTGTCCATTTGGTAGGTTCTCGTCCAGTGTAACATTGTTATCGAGGCTAATCTCGTTGTAGTGGGGGTGGGATAGGGGGACTGACATTAGCTTTGGTCCTCGGAAAGTATGGCAATCTACCTGTGGAGATATATGAGGCTGGCCACACAATCACTACCGTTGGTGCTGGCATCGGATTCTTTGGGAGGACGATGAACATCATGAAAGAGATGGGGTTGCATGAGGAACTTGTAAAGATGGCGGTTCAACCACCAAACGAAATCGATGGTTCGCTGTGTCTTTGCCGGTTCCTGAACCTCTTTATCTAGACATCTTTATATCAGGTCCGTGTTTCAGAAAGTCCGATCAACAGGATGGGTATCACTGGTTCTCGAGGAGTGTAAAAGGCAAGGACGCGCGTTCAACGATTCTGATATATTTTCTGATTTTGATTTTATACGTGCATCCTACAGGCGGGGTACTGATGATGCATAGAAAAGAGATGATAGACTTTCTCCTGCGGCATATTCCCACTTCTTGCAAAATCCACACCTCCAAGAAGCTCATATCATACGACGCTGATTCTGTGGCCGGGAGGATAACCCTGCATTTCTCCGACGGTTCTCACACAGTCACGGATGTGTTGGTGGGGGCGGACGGTATTCACTCAGTAACACGCAAAGCGATGTATCGGGATCTCGCTTCCGCCTTCCCAGACAATGACTCCGGAAGAAAACTGCTCGAATGCATCGATCCTGTGTTCACCGGAATGCTGGTCTATAGGAATCTGGTACCAATTGCGAAACTCCTAAAAGAGTACCCCGAGGTTGAACCGCCGACTGACCTCACACTGGTAAGCCATCTCGCTATTTTTGGTACCATGAACTCACTCCTGTATCCAGCACCTTGGCAAGAATAAAGTAGGGAAACACAACTCGCCTGGAACTTTCTTATGACTGACCATGCATCCCCGCTTAGCATATGGTCACATTTCCCGTCTCCCAAGGGCAACTGATCAACGTAGTTATCTTTTTGCACGACTGCAGTGCATTCGGAACACCGTTCGAAGGTCGCTGGGTGACGGACGTTTCTGAACAAGAGGTGCTGGATCTATTCGATGACTGGGATGTCCACTGCAGAGCGTTAGTGAAGGTATGTGATGCTATCTGCTATCGGTTGTTCTATTCGCTGACGTCTTGGCAGTGCGTCGAGAAGCCGTCCAGATGGGCGTTACATTCCCTTAGGTTACTATCGCATTATGTAGATGGGAGGGTTGTTCTACTTGGAGACGCAGTGCGTTCCATCTCGCGTTAAGCTTAACCTTCGGTGGTTGACTATACCCCATAGGCTCATGCCATGGAGCCGCACTTTGGGGCGGGTGCAGGACAGGCGGTCGAGGTGGGTACTGTCGATGTTTACCAGACGTACACTTATACGCCATTCTCCACCGGCAGGATGCCTACGTGCTGGGGCGCCTATTAACGCACCCGTCAACGCACCTCGGGAACGTAGCCGATGCGCTCCAGATCTACGACGAGGTCAGAGTGCCGTTTGCAAACAGCGTCGTCCAGCGATCCCGGGACGTCGGCCGTTTGTACGGTTTCTGTAGCCGCTCAGACGGCGCTGTGCCTACCGATGGCATCACGGACGACGACCTCGATGGCGTGCGTAAATCGATCGAGGATGCGTGGGCGTGGCAGAGTGAGAACGCGTCGGTGTGGGGTGATGCGGAGGCACGCTGGTGTGCCAGGTGTGGTACGGGGACCACAGCCTGAGTATAGTCTCAGGCTCTCACTACTAGATGCGGTCAAGTCTTCATTTTCGAATCACGCTGTTGTTTCTGGCTTCATTTCACACCCCTCGCTTTAAATGCACAGCAGAACTTGAGTTGGCTCTGCTTTTGTACACCCTAAATGGCATGCTCTGTGATCAAATCGTGATCGATCGTAATGGTGCTAGCGCACCCAGTATCTAGTTCCCGACTACGAGTCCTTTGAGTCACGTAGTCAGTTCAAACTCACACTACCACAGACGATCCCACTGCACATAGTTCATCAGGAACCATGCGACGAAACTCGACTACTTCTGCTCCTGCGATAGCTAATTATCCTGTTCTTCCTCCAACCCCAGAGGCAAGAAACGCATCGCTTCCGTTGTTCTTCCATCATATGAACTTGGCGCAGAGCTATGCTGGGAATAGAGCAAGTCCCGGATCTCTCTCAACACAACAGCATGCAACTCTTCCCACAACTGCACCTCCAGTCTCTCCAAAACGGACATGTCGACACCCATAACCGGGGGATCCCACGGAAAAATAAGTCCATGCGTGCCTGGAAGCAAGAAAGGCGTGTCTAGATGCTCGCCGAGCCAGTCGCAGTCGAGGGAGAAGGAGGCACTTCTATGAAGCCAATTTGCAGATACCTCAAGAGATCCGGCATTGATGGACTCTCGGTGAGGCTATGTACTGCGGAGTGCCATGCGACGAGCGTCTTGAGATAGCGATAGATTTGATGGCCCTTGGTTTCGCCTGGTTCTTGCACGAACTCGTCGATTTCATCATCTTTATTAGTTTCATCAGTTAAAATCGCCTGGTGGATAGAGGGAAAGCCCACCAGCTTCATCCGTCACTGAAGAATATATCATAATCAGCTACTGTCCGTCGCAGGCTCGTATAAAGCACTTACAGTCGCTTCTGCCCTCGGGCATGAATGCAGTCGTTATCCCGGTCACGATGTCTGTCTTCGTGAACAGACTTTTCGCGATTCCCTCGTTCCAGCTGATGAAATAATCGAGTGCAACACAAAAGGTATTCGGTCTTTTCATTGCACTGGTTTTCTTCTCCTGCGAGTAGCCAACCGGGAACGGTGACCCACTTGCATAGGATCTCTGAGTGATTCGAAGACCAGTTGCCGATCACTTCATGCAGCCATCTGCCTCCACACAACCCTCCTTGAAACGCGCAAGGAACTTCGTTTAACTTCTTGAGAGAAAGAAAATCTCGAGGGACTCGATCTGACTATCGCGATCGTGCGCACGGGACAACGTGGCCCTCACGTCCGCGATATGAGCGGCGAGAGGCAGCTCGCATTTGTGAGGCGGCCTGAAGAACATCATAGAGTGTCGGGCAACGCAGCTTGATGACATCGTCCATTGACAAGTCCAAGTCCCAGTTTCCTAGCGACCCGGGGCTGACGGACTTGATCATTTGCCGCAGGTCTAGTCAATGCGTATATCGCATGTCATGTTGTTCATGGTGGGTCAAGCATGCTAGTCGTTGTCGGCGTGCGCGTGGAAGGAAGTAGCAGCATCAACGTCACGGCGGCCTCGTCGTCGTCGCGTGCTTGCGCTGATGGTTGTCCTATAGTAGTCGCCTCCGAGTCACACGTTGTGTAGTGGGATCAGAAGGAGTAACGTAGTTGTGATGGCACGCACATCGTGTTGGTGTGCACTCAATGACGCCATTGCATTTGTCATTATCGTCGTAGTGTTGCCCTCCGCGTCCTGCTTGGGGCATCATGTTAGTCTGGTGAGAAGCTTTGCAGCAGTACTACTCACCTGAGGTTGATTACACTACTAGTAGTCGCGAAACGCCACATCCGTGGCACAACCCGATACGGTTTATACCACCTTTCATCCTCTCGTAAAGGCACTCTCAACGTCACCAGGGACCCCTACCATTTCTACACGTTTAGAATGACACCTTTTTTTGGCCACACGTGTACGTGATGGGAGCAGGACAGAAGAGCTACCTACTATGTAGTACAAATATCTTCACCATGGTCGCCTGCAATGCCTTGCATTCTTTTTTCACGAACCATAATCAAGAAAAGAACCATTAATGGATGAAATGTGTTATGCGATGTTGCACGCATATAGGTTGTAATCGACCTGGTCAAGGTGCTCCAGTAACCCTTCCTCAATCGCTCTAGAAGATACCCGAGTGAGTACAAAACACTGGCAGGTGGTATCGTATGGGGTGACCCACCTGCGCAGAATGGCTTTCACGAGGCCGACGTCTTCGTGCGCGACGCTTTCATGAATGTGCATCGGCGTGTGGTGATGTTCGAGGACGAGGGGGTACAATCGAATTTTACCTCGCCAAGCTTACTATTGAGCTCATCGTTCCATTCTCGACTGGATTGCTTCAGGCCATAGATGGTCCCGCACACGAAGAAAAGCCCTTGCAAGTTGCAAGCAAGGGTAGTTACCCTTTGTATTCGTCAGTGTCGTCGCAAACACATGCGGGAGGAATGCAAACTGTCAGCATGTAAGTCATCGATGCCAACAGCACACTGTACTTCAACAGAGTCACATGAACTCTGCAGTGACACAGCTGCAAAGGGCGATTCAGAATGATCTGCACACGAGCGCAGAGCACGATCACAATCATTGTTCACCAGGCACAGCAGTGCAACCTGATGACGAGATCACAATCAGCGGCACAGATTTCGACGGTGACATCAGCAGCGAAATATGTACCACGATACTCCACTTGAACAACAGCAGAGGGCGAGACGTTGTGCAGTGGCAGCGCATGAGTGATAACAGGAGACATGATGCAATGATATTCAGACAAGTCGAAGCGACCAAGCACGGGGAGACGGTTAATGTGCATGCATTGAAGCATTGCTCGAGCTTGGTGGGACCGTGGAGAGAAGGGAACATTGGTTCATATCCTTGGAGTCGACAAGGTGAGAACGATGAGCCCGATTAAGAAAGCGAACAGATAAATAACACTCATCTGATGAACAGGTGGCGTCACAGGAAGGCTCAGAACGAAGGGACCTACGATAGTGGTACTTGTGACGCAAGTATATCACGTGACTTATTTATGCCTTCAACAGCAGCCCCTGCGGCCCTGCGCCTCGTCACCAGCAACTTGAACTCAGCGCGCCAGCTGTAAATTGTGTAGCATGGCTGTTGCAACGCCTCTAGTCATATACAAGATATCCGAACGGTCCAACTCACCTGATTCGGCTTCGATGCGACCATATGACTCGGACTTTAAATTGGTAGGTGGTACTGACGCTCGTAGGCTTCATTTTGAGCTTTCCACGCGGTGGATCTGGATGCTTTGTAGGAAGTCTGCGGTTGTTGGTAATAGAGTTGGGTGGCTCAGGTATGTCTCTCGTCGCTTTAAGTTCGTACCGCTGGTGCCGACTCGTTTCGTATCCAGCTAGCGACTGCGTTTCAAGTCGTTTTGACTCGCAGCGTGCGCCGCTCGTTGCACCGTCGATTCCTCGTCGTTTCCCATCGCATCTAATGCAGTTGCCATCGATTTCATGGCTCAAAGGTTCTCAACGTCTCCTGCTCACCTCCAAAGCCTCCTGGCCCTCTATCTCGGTTCGTTGTGTCGATGCGCTTGTCTTGTTTGTCTCTAGGACGTTCCCTGACGCCTTAGGAGTTGTCTCATGCCGCCGCATTGCTTTTCGGCTCGACTGGGCACTCCGGAGATCTCCCCGCCAGTGGTAAGTTCTCCTTACCCTTCTCTAAGTGTTTGCGCTTGTATTCTAACGTGTTCCATAGCCTCTTCTGCACGCATATAGCGACCTTGTCACGTCCTGACACTCTTGTTGCGTTCGCTTCGGTTCCCAGGTCACCTGGATCAATTCCAGTCCTCCTAGGTACAAGTCTTTCTCACCCCCTTGCTCTCAGCGTGCATGTTGTTGTTGTTCTGACGTGTTCTGCAGCTTATTTATGGTGTTCTCGTGATGGCTAATTGCTCTTGTCGCATCCGCATCGTCGTTGCCAGTGGTACGCTCGTACATGACCTCCTCCACCTCGAGCCATGAGCTCTGGGGCTTGTTCTCTGCGTTTTCTGGCTCGTCGGGTGGTGGTAATGGATCTGGGGGATGCTCGGGTACCTCGTCGTCGACTTCTTCGTCGCGCCGATGATTTTCTTCAGCCCTCGTCATTGGTCGTCTGCGTGCCAACGTGCTCGCTCTCCCCCTCGGTCGACCCGTCTCAACACGTCCTTGGCCTCTTGACCTTGTCCTGTCATCTCTGCGTGCTCTCCTGACTTCCTTGTTGGTCCCTGCATGTGCGCGACACTCCCGTTTCGGTTGTCGCCAGTACTCCTCCCTGGGTCAACATAGGCACTCGCACGGGTATATCTGAGTGGTGACCCGTGCCCGGCGCGGGTACACACCCATGGAAACGAGTACGGGAACGGGTGCGGGTTTACCCGTGCGTGCCGCCCCCTGTGCACCCACACAGACGCAACGACACCCTCATCCTGCCCTCATCCGCTTTGACAATGATGAGGCAACGACGATGAGGCAACGACGATAACGACGACGTACAACACGGCGCCACAATACCGTGCCCTCACCCTCACCCTCGCCCTCGCCCTCGCCCTCACCTCACGACAACTACAGCGACGACAATGCAACGATGCCGACGTACGACACAACACCGTGCGCCGTCTCGCCCTCGTGTAGGCGCAGGCCCTCTCCCTTTCCTTGTCCTCGCCCGCTGCCTCGTAATGACGACACATGCAATGATGATGAGGACGACGCTGTGGTGCCACGTCCTCTCCTCGCCCCCTCCCTCACCATCGTCCTCATCCACCTTGCGACGCAACGACGATAACACGCGCTTAAGGCATACCACGGGTATACCACCGGGTACTGGAGACTGACCCGTAGGTTGGTACCCAGACTGAGGGTACGGGTTAGAGCGCGGGTCAAGCAAGGCAGACCCGCGGGTAGGCCAACTTGGCTGTGGCAGCGCCTCCCTCTCCCTCGTTCTCACCCGGGCCGACACAACGACAACGTCCGACATGACGACGCGACGATGATGACGCGCCCTCACCCTCTAGCACCTTCACATCAACCCTTGTCCTCACCCACCTCCGAGTCGCAACGCAGCGATGACGGTATTCGACACAACGACATGACGACACGACGACGACGACGCTCCCTCGCCCCACTGGCAGTGTCACAATGTCCGACACGACGACGCGACGACGATGACGCACCATCGCTCTTACCCTCGCCCTGACCCACCTTGCGACGCAACGACGACGCACACTCGCCCTCTCTCACACATTCGCCAGTGTGTCGCTCTTGGTCTTGTCTTCCACATCCCGCAAAACAGAAGATCGTCCCTTTGTTTCTTGATGGCCATTTGAAAGGAACACGTAGCATTCTACAGCATATACTATCATGGCTGAGCACTGATCTTCCTCTGGTACTCAGGCCATCTTTCGAGTATATCCGATGAGATCCTTCCTACCCCATCACTCTAACCATTCGCCGAGCAGGAATTTGGAGTAGTTCGTATGTCAAACTTTATTACACCCTCAGGCAGGGTCCACGTATTATCAGTGGCCGGTTTTATTTTGCAACTATGTCGGAGATAGATATACCGTAGATAAGTGACGTGGAACTTAAGCATGAAGCATGATGGGCGCTTTTTCGGTGGCGTTTGTGCTGCGCGTTTGACACATGTTTGCCTCTCAACCACACAGCTATGTCGGGCCACCTCTCAATACCCATGGATACCCTCACAACTAGAAGTTCAACAGAGACGTCCAGAGGAGCGGAAGGACGTGATACCCAGGGGCAAAATGATGGTATGAATGAAGAAATTTGCATACTGAGCAAGACGCCCTCCCCAATGTAAGCAACCATATCTGATTTCTCTGGCTCGTGGATCACTTACACTTCTTTCCAGCTACCGACATGCGGCACCATCGGGACCATGGCTATGGATAGATTTCGATGAAGACATTCCGCTCGTAACCGCACCCCTCAAACCACCTGAAACCCATCCTTGGCGTGGATACCCGCAAAGTCTGTTCCCGAATTGGACAGAGACTCAAGTAAGACGCTGCGAGATGTTGACCTCCTGCCCGGTTGGAAAGAGCATTGTCTTCAAGGTGGATGTGTTGGAAGGCGGTAAATTCGACCCACACGGCTCCGAAATGGCGACGGTCCAGGACAACGCCAGTCAGTACATGTTTTGGAAACGTATCAATCAAGACGTGAGCCCCATAATCCCTGTGTGTGCACTGATTGATCAGAACATATGCAGAGGGAAGACAATATACGCGTTCGTGCCATTTTCGTCGAGAATATGACCGAAGATGTTCTGCAAATGTTGGGGCAGAGGTATGTGCAGCCTCACTCGGAGTTAGACGATCCTGAACTTGCACAGATATGTCATAGAGCCCTTTTTCTTTTCGTCTTCAGCAAATTGGACACCTTCGAGATACCAAGAAAATCTAATCCCAGGAAAAAGCGATCGTGAGTGCTTCATTTCCATACCTTGATGCTTCGTGACTCGGCATGGCCAGACATCACTGTTATCCTTCCATTCATCCGCGTGGTTGATCTGCACACCGCAGGTCCAATCCCGTCAGAGGAAGGCGGTATGCAAATGTTTAAGATCTGAGATTCCAAGTCCTGATTTGTATTCCAGACGACCAGGTAATCGACACGCAACGCCCACTCTATCTCGATTCATGTTGGTATTCGTCCGTCTCTGTCAACTAGATGACATATCTATTCCTAGGCCAAAAGTACATCCTTCAAGACCTTCTCAGTGTTCATATGGTTCGAGATGCGAAATCCAGTACCATTATTTCCTGCCACCCGGCGTTGCGTAGGACTACAGCAAGGCAGCTCCGTTCTTTCATCAACGGAACGGATAACAGCGTCTACTTGACGAAAATATTTGAGGAATCGAAGGATCCTACCTGCCTATTCCTACGTTTTTTGTGGTTTGCCATGCATGAGTGGGATGAGCTTTTCGGGCCCCTGTATTCACACACCAACCAGCTGGTAAGCACAACATCGCTAATAGTGCCTGACGCTACATCTATTTTTTTCGTAGGAACAAAAGGTTCTCGCCAGCGAAAACATCAAAGAGACACGCCATTTGCACATTTTGCAAGCACATCTACTTTACTACCGCAGTCTCCTGGAAGATTTCAAGAAATCTGTTCTCTTTGTGAACGACACAGCGAACCCTGCGATGCATTCCGTGACTGAGCAAGAATGCAGACGGTCAAAAAAGATTTTGGAAAAAGAGGCAGATTATCTTCTTTCGGAAATCGAGAGGCTAGACAGTCAGATAGCGATGCAGGCGTTGCGATTGAAGAACGTCATAGATTTGGTAGGATTCATTTGATGACATCGTTTACCTCTTGCCGACTGTACCATACAGGCTTTTGCAAGTGTCAACATCGATGACAGCATCCCCACACAGGCCTTTGCAAGTGTCAACATCGATGACAGCAACCCAGACGATGCCGAAGCCCTGTTGGAGGTGAGACCAGCTGGTATGTGGCCCTAGAGGCAACGCGCTGACGTCAGCAACAGACCGCGGTGCTGCCAACTACGTCCGTCCCGCAGTTCGATCTCGACGAGGTGAGTAGTGGGGGAGTTGTTGGCCCCGTGCTCATAACGTATGCTAGCCTCCTTCCCCAGCATCGGATGCAAATCCTGCTGGTTCTTCCTCAGTTCACCCACAATCTGCCCCCGATCCGGCAGCCATTTCAATCGAACAGCCTGAGGCTGACCTGTCGAATCCTGACAACACTTCCAGGGGTACTCGACATCGAACCATTGTTGGGTGGCGAATGCGGAAGAAGAGTCGCCATCGGACACCTAATCAAATACCCTTAGAGGAACCCGGTCGCAATCGAACGGCTGGGCAAATGCTCCCAGAAAACCCAAGTCGTATCCGGATACCGCACTCAGGGTGTCTCCCTCCGACTGATTTACCACCGGCGAGAGCACCGCGATCAAACAAAAACCCATCAACGATAGCTTTTGGTCAGCGTGAAAGAGTAAGTGTGGTCCCTTTCAAGGGCACGGGGTTCTGACCGCGTGACCCAGCGGGCTTTAATGTGGATTGGTGATCAAGTCAGTTCCTCTGTCGATTCGTTCATGGGCATCATGATTGATTGTCCTTGCAGAGAAAGAAAAAACCGGGGCGAAAATGGTGGCCTTCGGGCAAACCGCCCAACGCTACTAGTACTTCATTTGGGCAACAGCCCCCAGTCTCTGCCCAATCAGAAGCAGGCCCTTCGAATGCTCCCGACGATGAGATCCATGAGCCCTCAGGTGGCCAACGAGATGTTGAGGTGATGGCCCATTTCATATACTCAGAAAGTCGAGGCTAATGCTAGGTGGGGAATGGCCCAAGGTTACTGGTACTTCGTTAGGAGAATGGCCCCCAATCCCTGCCCCATCAGAAGCAGGTCCTTCTGTTGCCTCAGACAATGTGACCCGTGAGCCCTTGGGTGTCCAGAGCCATGTTGAGGTGAGGGCACATTTTGTATACTAAAAAAGCTAAGTCTCAAGTCAATCTTTTGTAGCCAAGACCTGAGGAACCACTGTGGCAAAAGGTCAATGTTACTGTGACCTGTGCAGTCTGGCTACCTTCATGCATGCGTCGTTTCCTCACTGACCATGGTGGTGAAAGACGTTGAGTAGACCATCTCCGGCGACAACTGCTGGCACATGCTATTGTTCTCAACATATCTTGCATATACTTTGACACTCGAGAATCATTTCTTGTATTTACTAGGAGCTGCAATTTGGACAATCTCAGTGACCTGTTTCAGGTGTCTGTACGTTGCTATCTAATGCCTTTGAAGCCGAGTATCGACTCACCTGCCAAGAAGCGTAGTTGCTCAAGCTCACTGCGGATTTGGGTCGAACTACATACTCAGCAATCCAACCAAATACACTTACAAATGACCTTCGTTGTATAGATCATTGATGGCCTGCAACGTAGTCCCGACTGGGACCAAAGGATCTGGCTTATGCAGGTACAGTGTACGAATTTTATGTTTTCCAAGCGCCGCTAGTGACTTGTTCGAGGATACTCTGATGCCTTGCTCGGAGAGATCACCGTGTAGCCCGGGATACACTCTAAGCAACACGCGTGATGAGTGAATGGGCTATGGACGGGTGAACGCACTGACTTTGTATCAACGATGCAGTTGCCAAGGTCCATCTGGTCCAAAAACTAGAAGATATAAATTGAGGAACGGGCTGACTATGAATAATCAAACCTTTTTTGATATCCTACCGCCATATATACGGGCTGTGTCGATCATGTTGTAGCCATGTTTCATGTAACGGCTCAGGACCTTTTGGGCGTCCCGCACGGTGTGAATACGTGCGCCGTTCGAGCCTGGACCACTGACAGGGAGACCGAATGTGCCAGCGCCCTGGGCAACATTCGAAGTCAATTCATCAGCATGCATTCAACGGTAGAGGACGTACGAAGAGAAGGTGGATCCGCGAGCTCATGGTGGGACGTTACTAGGTTTGTCTGTCATTGCTACAACTTGAAGTTTGACTAGACCCGAAATTTGGAGTTATAAAGGACGACTGCGCTTGGGCTGCCTGATACACATCATAACCTCTTGATATGACTCGGACGAGTCCCCAAAATTTCATGGATCATCTTGGCTCAGTCACGGCATTGTTGTATCATGACTCATCACGATATACAAAAAGTGGAAGTGGAGACTCTTAAGTCGGCTATTCGTGTTGCACGCTTGCACTTAGTCTGGTCAAATCCGTGAAAATTTAGAGGGCAGCGCGGATTCGCCGCGTCACGTGTGCGGAAAAGCCCTTTTGGGACATATCTTGGAGCACGTGCTTGGGATAAAGGCTTAGCCAAGTCATGGCGAAGTGACAAGTCCCCTCCGTCACTGTTCTGTACGACGCTCTAACTTCCATAACTCTACACGACTCGGATGGCATCTACTAGTAATAAAGGTGCCAATGTATCCGCTGAAGACTCGCATATCACGCAGGCCCTAGAGATCTTACGCAAGGGTCGAATATCCGTTGTCAACCTGATGCTCAGACTCTTTGGCGACCCAATCTATTCAGCGTATCGCAACCGTTTTTACGAACTCCCGAAAGATGAAACACCCAGAAACCTTGTGCGAATTCTAGATCTTTTCTATGCCGACAAGCG